>OY804603.1:21222260-21446260 GCA_963680895.1 Fragum sueziense | reverse complement strand
TCTTCTAAGCACTATTGAAAGCACCATTATTAACATATTTTTTCTCATATCTTGTTTACTTAATCCTTTTCTGAACGACCAAATTTTACCGTGGTCCAAATTAAGAGCTTTTGCAGAAGACAGCGTAAATGGTACTGAAAACATAAAATTAACAATTAATTGCATAGAAATACTTGAGAGAAAAGGAGACAATGCTGATTATCAGCATTGTCTTCTTTCCTTTAATGGTGACTAAAATTCTGTAGGATGCCAATTTCTTCCTGGGAAAGAGTTAAAAAATGGTACATTTATGTGAATATTAACTCTTTCGCTGCCAATGTCACCAAAAGGCGACCCATAGGAAGACTGCCAATGTCGCCGATCGGCGACTTCCAAAAAATAGCTTAATGAGGTCATTCAAGGTCAAGGGCAAGGTCATCTTATCAAACTGCCTGATAAAAAGTATGCTATTAGGCAAAACAATTTATGTGCAATGATTCCTGGAAGTTTCAGTTTAATATTATCAAACAATGATTTTTTACTATTCAGTAAACTGATAAGCCCTCTTATGAAGTTTCAAAAATTTGGCACTGGAAATAGGACAATTCCAGGAAATTTGGCAGCGAAAGAGTTAAAAGAAATTTACTGAATATTTGGTCATATAAAACATGTTCCCTTTTTATGCCCCTCCATATCGAGAGATTGGGGGCATATTGTTTTATTTGTGTCCCTCTGTCCGTCCATCTGTCTGTCCGTCTGTCCATCCATCCATCCGTCTGTCTGTCCGAAAACTAAACATTTGCCTTTTCTCCAAAAGTATTAGATATACAAATCTCAAGTTTTGTATACAGCTTCCTTTCAATGATATCTATCTGTTCCATGCAATTTGACCTTCCTCAAGATCATCTGTTAACCTTTATCAACCCTTTACAGGAAAACTTAACATTTTAGAAAAATGACCGTTTCGGGGGCATTGGTGTTTCACAAATACATCTTGTTTAACTTCATTATATACTCTTTCAATACAATTTCATAAATGTTGGGATCTTCATTGTGAGTGAATTTGTTTTGGGATTTTAATTGGGAGTTTGTGAGACTTTGTATAACACAATTTGTTCTACATGTACATATCACACTTGTTTTTGCTCACTTTGTACTTTTTCGTGCGACAAGTTTCTCTCAGTGCATTTCTTATGTTGTACTACATTTTAACCCTTTGCCAAACAGCAAAATTTTAGACTCCATTTTGAAAGCTGTTGCAGGCAACAAAAGTTAAGTCAAAAGAAGTTGCTGATTATCAGCATTTTTCTGGTTTTGCCTCAATGTTTTCCAGTATGAACCTATTCTTTTATGTTTGTCAAAGTGAGTTTTTGTTTGGGAAAGGGTTTATTTGACTTTTGTATGTGATATTGGTGTCTTGTTTGGACATTTTGTCCCTATATGAATGAGATGTTTATATTGAAGCCAAAATCTGGAAAAATAATTCTTAACCCTCTCTCAGACAGTGATAGTGCCTGATAGTAAAGGCATGTAAAGGGAAACATTAAGACAAAAGAAGTAAAATGCTGATAATCAACATTTTCTCCTTTTGTCTCAATATTTTCATAGAAATTTCAGAAAGGAATGCTACCTTGATAAACATACCTAACACATGTACTGTGGTCTGCAAAAGCTTTCAAATTGGACCATTCTAATATTGTTGTTGTCTGGAAAAGGTTTTATTAATAAGTTGGTTTCTGGAAAAATGTCCATTATAGCATTTGAGACAGCCATGTTTCAAGATCAGTCTGCCTAGGCACAGTCTAACCTGGATCTATGTTACTCTCATATGGCTGCTACAGACTATGAAGAAGCTATTGGAGAACAACATGGTTCCTGATTATACTGCGTGTGTATGCCGGCTGATCTGGAACCAGGTTTTGCTCAAAAGCCGTGAAGGTCCTTTTTCCAGATCCCGTCTCAAATGTATTTAGTTTGTAAATTTTACTCAATTTGCTGCACTCAGATTTTGTATGGAGTATGATAAGATTATAGTGTTATATTTTTTACTTCTGATTTGTACAAAAAAAGTAATAATTAATTGGTGTATTATGTATAAACTTTCATTTTTTGTGTACTTTT
The DNA here is from genome assembly GCA_963680895.1 of Fragum sueziense. NCBI lineage: Eukaryota > Metazoa > Mollusca > Bivalvia > Cardiida > Cardiidae > Fragum > Fragum sueziense. The sequence continues at coordinate 21,444,160 of OY804603.1, read as the reverse complement.
GTGTTATTTAAAGATTTATATGTCGTTGTTTGAATTCTATTTTATTGTTTGACAAAATGTTTTGTTTTCACTAGATAAATATGTCATTTCTAATCTTTTTTCCCGATGATCTAAGTTTTGACATTGAAGAGGGGAGCTTGTGGAAAACATTGTTTTAAAAGAAGAAAATGCTGTTTTACTCTTCTTCTAATCGCTGTACATTGACCATTAACATTTTGGGGCGGTACAAATTAACCCTTTCCCAAACAAGACTGGTTTTGACGTTTTTAGCTCACCTGAGCACGAAGTGCTCAAGGTGAGGTATTGTGATCTATCAATGTCCGGCGTCCGTCTGTCCGTCTGTCCGTCTGTCTGTCACGGCGTCAACAATTTCTTTAAACGACATCTCCTCCTAAACTACTGTGTCAAAATCAACCAAACTTGGCAGAAATGTTCCTTGGGTGGTCCCTTATAAAAATTGCTAAAATAATTGAAATCCATGAAAAACTCTGGTTGCCGTGGCATCGGAAAATGGGAAATTTCACAAAAGCTCAACAATTTCTTTAAACGACATCTCCTCCTAAACTACTGGGTTAAAATCAACCAAACTTGGCAGAAATGTTCCTTGGGTGGTCCCTTATAAAAATTGCTAAAAGAATTGGAATCCATGACAAACTCTGGTTGCCGTGGCATCAGAAAATTGGAAATTTTACAAAAGCTCAACAATTTCTTTAAACGACATCTCCTCCTTAACTTCTGGGTCAAAATCAACCAAACTTGGCAGAAATGTTCCTTGGGTGGTCCCTTATAGAAATTGCTAAAATAATTGAAATCCATGAAAAACTCTGGTTGCCGTGGCATCGGAAAATGGGAAATGTCACAAAAGCTCAACAATTTCTTTAAACGACATCTCCTCCTAAACTACTTGGTCAAAATCAACCAAACTTGGCAGAAATGTTCCTTGGGTGGTCCCTTATAAAAATTGCTAAAATAATTGAAATCCATGAAAAACTCTGGTTGCCGTGGCATCGGAAAATAGGAAATTTCACAAAAGCTCAACAATTTCTTTAAACGACATCTCCTCCTAAACTACTTGGTCAAAATCAACTAAACTTGGCAGAAATGTTCCTTGGGTGGTCCCTTATAAAAATTGCTAAAATAATTGAAATCCATGAAAAACTCTGGTTGCCGTGACATCAGAAAATGGGAAATTTCACAAAAGCTCAACAATTTCTTTAAACGACATCTCCTCCTTAACTTCTGGGTCAAAATCAACCAAACTTGACTGAAATGTTCCTTCAGTAGTCCCTTATAAAAATTGCTTAAAGAATTGAAATTCATGAAAAACTCTGGTTGCCGTGGCATCAGAAAATGGGAAATTTCACAAAAGCTCAACAATTTCTTTAAACGACATCTCCTCCTTATCTTCTGGGTCAAAATCAACCAAACTTGGCAGAAATGTTCCTTGGGTAGTCCCTTATAAAATTGCTAAGTGAATTGAAATCCATGAAAAACTCTGGTTGCCATGGCATAGGAAAATGGGAAATTTCACAAAAATTCAACTATTTCTTTAAACGACATCTTCTCCTTAACTTCTCGATTAAAATCAACCAAACTTGGCAGAAATGTTCCTTAGGTGGTCCCTTATAGAAATTGCTAAAATAATTGAAATCCATGAAAAACTCTGGTTGCCGTGGCATCGGAAAATGGTAAATTTAACAAAGCTCAACAATTTCTTTAAACGACATCTCCTCCTTAACTTCTGGGTCAAAATCAACCAAACATGGCAGAGATGTTCCTTGGGTGGTCCCTTATAAAAATTGCTAAAAGAATTGAAATCAATGGAAAACTATGGTTGCCGTGGCATTGGAAAATGGGAATTTTCACAAAAGCTCAACAACTTCTTTTAACGACATCTCCTCCTTAACTTCTTGGTCAAAATCAACCAAACTTGACAGTATTGTTCATTGGGTGGTCCCTTATAAAAATTGCTAAAAGAATAGAAATCTATGAAAAACTCTGGTTGCCGTGGCATCAGAAAATGGGAAATGTCATAAAAGCTGATCAATTTCTGTAAACAACATGTCCTCTGAAACTACATGGCCAAATTCTTCCCTGGGACAACAATGCGTAACATATGCAAAGTTATTTGGCATTATTAAAACATAACTCAGGTGAGCGATTTAGGGCCCTCAGGGTCCTCTTGTTAATTAAATAGACTTTGGCAAAAACATTGAGGCAATAGCATTTTCACCTTTTTATGCTCCCCGAAAAAATTTCGGGGGAGCATATAGTCGCCAGGCTGTGCGTCCGTCCGTCTGTCCATATGTGTCCCTCCGTCCGTCCACAGCCATATCTCAGCAACCCTTGGACCAAATTCAATGAAACTTCACATGTGAACTGTCTAGGATAATCCCTAGGGAATCTTTTTTCCGTTTCTTAATTTGAGGCTGCATCATGGAAAAAGGGGCCTTAATGTAAAAATTTGATTTTCTCCGATTTCTCTTCATCCAATGGGCAGAACTTATGAACTTTGCTTATGTGATAAATGAGATGTTCTAGACCATATTTTAAAAATTATGTGTGTACAAAAAATCTGTCATGGGAAAAAGGGGCTTAACCCTTTTGTTTGCAAGCGCGCTTTAAAGCGCGGTCAGGAATGCCTACACTGTTTAGGGGGGCATGGGCTTTTAAAAGCAATTTTTACACTGTTTAAGTTATTATGACACCGGATACATGCTGAAATATTGCGCAATAATGTTTTGTTCTCGTAAAATGTGAAGAAAAGCACAGTTTTTGGGGTTTTATGACCTGTAACAATGGCCAGGAGGGTTCAATATTCTGCAGAAGAGGTCCATCGAATCATCATGTCAGTGCCGGACGATGATGATAGCGATTACCCTGATTTTTTTGGTGTAGAAAGGTGATTTGAACATTAGAAATGTTTTGGAGACTTCGAAAAGTGACCCCGATAGTGATTCCGATAACCCTAAACCGAATCCAGTCCCAAATCGTAGGGGTGGGGGTGGTCGGGGGTCATGGCAGGGGGGCTGACAGGGGTCATGGGGCTAGAGGTCGAGATTTTGATGAGATGCAAATTTTCTAACAGTTACTCATCATATTGTTAAAGGAAATTGAACAACCTTTCCAATGATATATAGGTTTATGGGTATTCTGCTAGTAAAATCTATCTGTTATGCATTTGTATACATGAAGTGCTTGGAAATAGGGAAAAATTCATTTCTCGGAAATAATTCTGCAAACGAAAGGGTTAATGTATGATAGTTTTTATTTTTTGATAAACACTTATTCGGGGAGCATAATCCGTCTATGATGGCTCTTGTTCAATATTTTTTTCTGAGCTACATTTTACACAAATCCAATCTTTATCAATTATTGATATCAATTTGTAGCAGCTTTTGAATTTGATCATCCCCAAGTTTTTCTGTTTGGGAAAGGGTTAAAAATTGTTGCAGGAATCATTTTTATCGCAATACAATTTCAAAATTTTATATCATTTTTGGTAGAAAACATTGTGGTTAATAAAGAAAATACTTATGACCAGCAATTTCTTCATTTGGCACAATGTTTTCTACCCACAGAGACCAACAAATGTAAAATTTCATTCACGCGAAATTGTTGTCTGTCTAAAAAATTTTGTTCGAAAAAAGATCTATTATAGGAGAAATATATGGATAAATAACATTTAAAATAACATTATAGAAATAGATGCCTTTATATCTATCCAAGAATCATTTGCTTTAATCATGTTTGTACAATCATTGTTTTTGAAATTTTATTTTTTTACAACAAATATGTCATAGAACATCAATTAAGCTTTTGCTATTGTAAAGTTGTCATCATGTTCTTGCACTTTCTGAAGTTTAACTTGCTAAATGGGATCTATTTATCATGTTCTGAAATTGGAAAAATTAGACTAAGTCCAATTTGAAAGCTTTTGCAGACAACCTAACAGAGATAAATGATAGTGTATGTGTATCATATAGCATAGAAAAATATTGAGCAGTCTAAAATTTTGCCATTTTGAACCTTATGTTATTGTTTTACGAACTGAGAATGAAAGCACCACTTTCTAGTCATACAAAATGCATCAAATTACACACACTTGTAAATACACTTCACATAAGTTGATTCACCGTGCCGGATTTCAAGATTATGCTTCAAAAAGAAAATGATTCAAAAATATTAGTTTACTCTATATTCATATGCAAGGGAGGTAATTTTGAACATTTTTGTCAAATATTTCCATAAGTATGCATTAATTCAAAATTCTAAACCATACAAAATGCTTATGCTTGTATTTGGAATGGAATTGTTACACAGTTTAGGAATTACTGGCACTTTTCAAATTTCCCCTCTGGCTATGCATTTCATTCTCAGTTCGTAAACCTTAAAAGCCTTCCTCAAAAAGACTTGGGTCTGACATACCTTATTTGAATGGTTTTGGAAAACATTGAGACAAAAGAAGAAAAATGCTGATAACCAGTAGCCTGAAATGCAAGTGACCTTTTCCAATCCTGATTCATTTATAGGCTAACAAAACTCAGGTGAATGATTTTGGTCAGTGTTGGCCCACTTTGTCATAATAGTTTTGATGTTGTATTAATTTTGTAACAGTTTTTATTGAATACTTGAAATGAAAGTCTTGAATGTCTTGAAATAAGCTAATGACTTTTTTATTCTAAGATATTCATTTTTTCCCAAACAACAAGAATTTGGATAGTTCCAAAATAATTTTGAAAGATGTTGTAGATGACAAAATGGATATTAATATAGAGAGGATCTGTGTAAGATGAAATGCAGAAAATATTGAGGCAAAGAGAGACGATGCTGGTTGTCAGCATTTTCTCCTTTTGTCTCAATGTTTCCCAGAGCCTTCTCTGTGACAGAATTCAAAAGCAGGTTTAATTTAGTACATGGATAACCTTTTTTCCAAGCAGTTAAGGGTATGGATGTTTCTAATTTGAATCCCTGTCTTTATCTTTCCAAAACTACAAATTTTGAAGCAGATTTTGATGCAAAGGTGTTGCAGACGATAAAACAAATATTATTGAAAGCTGTAAGTTTGTTTCTTTTTATAATCTTATAACATAGAAGAAATTGAGGGAAACGGAGAAAATGCTGTTCATTATTTGCTCCTTTTCTCTCTGTAATTTCTAAAGCATGCCAATTTTGTTTTAAATATGGGTTGCCCAAACCTGTCATTGTTTGGTAAAGGGTTGAAATGAATTTGTACAATTCTTTATTTCCAATTGCTTTCATAAATATTTAACATTTCACTTACAATCATGCACTCACAATTGAAATAATTCTTGTAAAGTTTTTCCATATTATCAGAATATATGCATTTTCTTCTTGATTATTTGAAGAGTTTGATTTTAGATGTGTTAATCCTTTCCCAAAGATTCCTTGAATTTGATGTCCTTATTAAACGCTTTTGAAATTATTGAGAGCAAATAAGAGATTTCTAAAAAATCATTAGAAAAGATTTAGAGAAAAAAGAAAATGTTGAAGAACTGAATTTTCTCTTCTTCCATCCAACATTTCAGGCCATAATAACTCAAAATTTCAAGATACAGGTCCGTAGAAAAAGGAGTGGGGGTGGGGAGGGTGGCTAAAAAGTTGGCCAAAAATGCAGATTTTTCCTTATTTTACACTGAAAATTTAGGGAAATTCCATATTAGCCATTATGAAATTTCTTCCTACGGGCCTGAGATGTCTTAATTCATTTGCGGTTTGTAAAAAAATCAGTTTAGGCAAAAGTAATTTTACTGTTGTGTATGGAATCTGTACATTATAACATGAAAGGCATTTAGATAAAAGAAGAAAATGCAAGTTAATAGTATTTTCTTCTTTTTTCTCAATGCTTTTCAAAGCAATCTCAGTAGCATCAAATCAATGTAGGACTTGTCTTGGAAAGAGTTAACCCTTTCCCAAACAGCAAAACTTTAGGGTAGTCTAATTCAAAAGTTGTTGCATTCCGCAAGATTGCTGTTGATAAATATTGGATTTGTGTGCATAATATAGAATGGAAAATAATGAGACAAATGGAAAAAATGCTGATCATCAGCATTTTCTTCTTTTACCCCAATGTTTTCCCAAGTCTTTTGTTAGAGACATCAGCACCAGTTCTTTTCTGGGATAGGGTTAAAAAAGGGGGTAATTGAAGCTGAACAATCATGTTTTGCATATTTTGTATATTTTATTTCTTTATTATAACACTTGTGAGAGAGTTTAACATTCTAGCAAAAACTATTTGATTAAATAATTTATTAATTAACTAGTTTCATTGTCTTCTGTGCAACCCTTTCTTTGAAAGCTCCTGCAGATGACGAAATACTTGTAAATAAATATTGAATTACTTTCTGTACATCATGGCACATAATGTATTGAAGTAAATGGAGAAAATGCTGATTATCAAGAAGAGACCAGTGATGTCTGTGTTCAAGTGATAGGCTGTCAAGACCGAGAGGGTCAGAGTGCGATCCCTGGTAGCGGAGGTTGTTCTTGGCTTCGCATTGGCCAACACCTTAGGAAGCAGAATCGAGAGGGAATTAAATATGCTTCTAGCTTTCGTCCCAATCAATGTAAAACACATATGTTCATGCTAAGAAGAGACCAGCCTTGCGTTCAGTTAAATTTTATGTTAGCCGCTAACAGGTCTTTTAAGTAACAGTCTTACTGAACGGTTTGCAGAGTTGCCGTACGTTTTTCACCTTTCGTGAAAACTCGGTCTTTCCGTAACCCTGCGGGATTTGCTAAACACAATAATCAAAAGCAATATTTTACATAAAACATATTTATATTTTCATTTACAAAATTTTATTTATTAGCTCACCTGAGCACGAAGTGCTCAAGGTGAGCTATTGTGGTCACTTTTTGTCCGTCGTCCGTCTGTCTGTCCGTCCGTCTGTCCTTCTGTCCGCCCATCCACAATTTCGTGTTTACACTCTAGCATCTACAAATATAAGCCAATCTTGACCAAACTTGGTCAAAACATGTATGGCCATAAGATCTCGGATGAGTTCGATTATGGGTCAGATCGAACTAGAAAGTCGGGAGTTATCTGCCCTTGAATGCGAAAAATACTTAGTTTTGACATTGTTTATACTCTAGCATGTACAATTATTGATCAATCAAGACAAATCTTGGACATAAGATTGCAGACCATAAGATCTCAGATGAGATCAATTTTCAGTCTGATCTGACCAGAAAGACGAGAGTTATGTGCCCTTGAATTTGACAAAATTGCCATTTTCGGCTGTTTTTGACCTTGTTTACACTCTAGAATCTACAATTATTCATCAATCAAGACAAAACTTTGACACAATGTTTGGGACCATGAGATCTCGGATGAGTATGATTTTCAGTCTGATCTGATCAGAAAGTCGAGAGTTACTTGCCCTTGAATTTGACAAAATTGTCATTTTTCGGCTGTTTTCGACGATGTTTACACTCTAGAATCTACAATTATTGATCAATCAATCCAAAACTTGGACACAATATTGGGGATCATAAGATCTGAGATGAGTTTGATTTTCAGTCTTATCTGATGAGAAAGTTTAGAGTTATGAGCCCTAGAATTTGACAAAATTGCTGTTTTTGACTGTTTTCGACCTTATTTACACTCTAGAATCTACAATTTTTGACCAATCAAGACAAATCTTGGACACAAAGTTGGAGACCATAAGATATCAGATGAGTTTGATTTTGAGTCTGATCTGACCAGAAAGATGAGAGTTATATGCCCTTGAATTTGATAAAATTGTCGATTTCGGTTGTTTTTGACATTGTTTACACTCTATAATCTACTATTATTTATCAATTATGACAAAACTTGAACACAATGTTTGAGACCATAAGATCTTGGATAAGTTTGATTTTCAGTCCGATCTGATCAAAAAGTGGAGAGTTATGTGCCCTTGAATTTGATCAAATTGCCGTTTTCGGCTGCTTTAGACCTTGTTTACACTCTAGAATCTACAATTATTGACCAATCAAGACAAATCTTGGACACAATGTTGGATATCATAAGATCTCGGATGAGTTTGATTTTCAGCCTGATCTGACTAGAAAGTCGAGAGTTATAAGCCCTTGAATTGACAAAATTGCTGTTTTTGGCTGTTTTCGACCTTGTTTATACTCCAGAATCTACAATTATTTATCAAACAAGACAAATCTTGGACACAATGTTGGGCATGATGAAATCTTGGAAGAGTTTGATTTTCACAATGTTATTAACCAATGAATTTCCAGATGACAAAATGTTCATAGATAGGATTTGTGTACAATATAGCACAGAAAATACTAATTATGCAAAAGGAGAAAATGTTGATTATAAATATTTTCTTCAGCCTTTTCTTTTGGATGCATCAAAAGTTGTCATTGTTAGGGAAAGGGTTAAACTTGTCCTAAAGAAGCAAAAAATGGGAATTTTGCGAACTGACAGTACGATAAAAAGGAGAGTCTTTTCTAAAGATAATCTTTCTTTCTTTTTGGGACACTGAAAACAGGAGATAAAGCAAAAATTTTCCATTCAATGACAAATGATGCTGACAACAGAATCATCGTTTATAAAGCAGAGCTTGAATTTCCACTAGCATACTAGCAATTTGCTAGTAAAAGTAAAATTGCTAGTGATTCTGTCTTACACTAGATTTTTTTTGGCGAGTGGAAAAATATTCCCCAACCACAAGTTTTATCAATGCAGCCTGAAAAAGCTTGCAAAACAACTTTCAAATATTGACTATTTTGGTCATGCCCTTTAAATTATGCTGCATATTATGCTTTTATTTTTCAGAATTAAAATCTTCATAACATACAAAACCAGATTGCGAGTGAATTTGCCTTTTTGCTAGTGGTTTTAAAAGCCATGAGCAAAATATTGTGAGTCATTTTTTAGGGAAATTCTAGCCCTGTAAAGATTGAATTTGCTTTTGAAATAGCACTTGAAATATTGTGGCAAAAAAAGCTGTGAATCAGCATTTTCTTCTTTTCTCTCGATGTTTTCAACCAGGGCTGTATGGAAAAAGCCATGCTCTTTTAATGATTCCAACTTTTGGTGAGCAAAACACTTTTTTGGTTGCCTGTACATTCACCAAAATTCATTGTTCGAAAACTTCAGGAAAATGTGGATATAGATACTAGATCTAAAAAAAAGTTCTAATTCTCAGCACTCTCTTTTGAAACATTTCTCTGGTATGATAGCAAATATGTCAAAACCATGGATTGTTTCAGAACGGGTTTCAGGAAGATCAAATGTAAGCACTCATTACAGAGGCAGGTCCAGAGGGGGTGGGGGTTCAAACAAACCCCCCTCTGTAGCCTGATTATTTCATTTTCATGCAGAAATCTATTCAAAGTTGGCTCATTCTAGGAAAACGAACCCCTCTATTAGTATTTTCGAACCCCTTCACAGTAATTCTGGATCGGCCACTGCATTACAGGAAAGGAAAAATCTGGAGTTTGGAAAAAAAGATGCAGACGACATTTTCAAGCTGATGAAATTTCAGATTTCTGGTTAATTCTGGATAGAAAACATTACGGGAAATATAGAAATTGCCAATTTCTTCTTTTTCCACACTGTTTTGCCAGGCCTTATCTTGTGGGATGTCCAAAAGTGTCCATGGGTTTAACCCTTTCCCAAACAAAAACAATTTATGCTGGTCTAATTCAAGAGTGTTGCAGACGACAATTTAGTGATGAAATTTCGAAAATCTTTCCATTTTGAGTTAGAAAACATTGTGGTAAATGAAGAAATTGCTTGTCACAAGCAATTTCTTCATTTTCCACAATGTTTTTCCCAGCCTTTTTTGTGAGGGAGTCAAAAGGCTAGTCTGGTTCCCGTACCTGAAATCTACTACGGATTTTAAGTACGGTAATAGCTAATATCTGACGGTCACTCAGACGGCCTGGACAGGTGACGCTCTCCATACACCGAGCCGTTTCATTGGTCTATCGATTATATCGATTGACCAATCAAAGGACAGAATGCAGTACCTGTTCCCAGTCGTAAATTCAGTTATTTACACGAATGGGTACCAGTCTATCAAAAGGCGTCACTGTGCAGTAATGGGTTAATGGGTTATAAAAACATCTTTAAAAAAAAACAGAAAGTGTTGCAGGGCGTGCAGTTAGTCTATGTATTGTAATGACAGACCTTTCTCTATTTCTGTAATTTTATCCAAAATGCATCCCAAATGGTTAAAATTTGGACTGTTGGAAAGTTCTGGAAATCTGTTGTAGACAATAAAATGGATTATAGAAAATCATATCTAGATCTAATTAAATTGTATGCTAGATATATTGAAGAAAATTGTATTTGATTTGTCTCAACAATGGCGTGATAATAGACAGGCTCATAGGAACAGGGGGGGCTAGGGGGGGGGGGGCTAAGCCCCCTCCCCAATGTTGGCCAAAAATGCCGAATTTTCTTAATTTTACACTGAAAATTTTGGTAAAATCCAAATTAGCCCCCCCCCCCCCCAATATTCTGGACAAGGGCTTTAGCCCCCCCCCCCCCCCCCCCCCCCCCCCCCCAATTTGAAATTGCTTCCTACGGGCCTGATAGATATGATAATATAATGGAGAGAAAAGAAGATGTATTTGAATATAAAGGGTTCCCCCCCATTCCAGTCTAGTAAGTGTTATGAAAAGCTTTTCTAACGGAAGTAAGGTGGCGCTTGACTAAGGACCGACAACTCCAAATGCATTTGGAAATGTCAAAATAAACCGACTGTCCTAAATGTTGACTAATTGAATACCAAAATGTCGAGCAGACACTTGCCGCGAGTAATAACTCAAAGAGGCAAGTCGGCAGCTGAAGTTGAAAGGGAGCAATTCGAGAAAAATCAGGTATTTGCGTGGTTTGGACTTGCATTCCAAAATCTGAAAAAGTAAACAAACCATATTGGCTGCAGATGCTGTTTCTGTTTTACGTTTCCGGTATATTTCTGTCCTGTCAAGCATATTCATTCTAATCCCAGCTCAGCCATCCACTTCGTCTATCTGTATTAACCCTTTCCCAAGTAAAAACTGAAGGATCTGAAAACCCATTGGCATTGAGGGAAATGTAACCGGACATCCCCAATCTGACTAAAATCATCTGGTATTAACTTACAGAAACATCTAATGGGCCAATAGTGGTTGATTTATGCTGAACTGTACATATTGACAAATTAGATAACCTTTGTGGTTATTTAACAAATTTTGCCTACAGTGAGAGCAAGATAATACCACTGACAGAAAGGGTGTGGGTGTGCAGCAGTATACCAAGATAGATAGATGGAAATGTCGAAGTTAATCCGAGTTTTCTCTGATAAAATTTGTTCTTTAATATGTTGATGTCATTCATTTACGTATATAGCGAAAATCAAAATAACAAGGAGCGTATTTACATCAGAGAAGACTCGGATTATGTCGAAGTTTGATATCATTTTCTTAGCTCTTGACATTTGAACAAATCTTGGCACATTCAGTTTATTTACATAGTTTATATACAAGTTGAAGTTGGAACAAGTTCTTGTTAGAAATAGATTGTCATTTGTCAAAAGGAAAGTAGAAACTTTGACAGCTTAACCCTTTCCCAAACGATAATTTTTGGGAGTGGTCCTATTCAAAAGCTGCTGCAGATGACAATACTGATGTTATTAAAGATAGAATGTGTGTAGAATATAGCTCAGAAAACATTGAGACAAAAGGAGAAACTGCTGGTTATCAGCAGTTTCTTCTTTTGTCTCAATGTTTTCCCAAGCCTTTTCAATTATAGACGTCAAAACCCGGTCTTGTTTGGGAAAGGGTTAACAGGCATGTATTTTTCGAAAAAATGCATGATGTATAAATCTGTATGCATTGAAGATTGTGTTACTTATTGTATATTGTATGCTCTTGTGTAGTGAAAGTCGTCGTAGTATTGTAGAAGACGAAATTTAGCCCTGTAATTAAGTTGAGTGAATTCAGCCAAGGGTCTCAAGGGTCAGTCTTAAGGTCCATTTATTATTCCTACTGTACATACGTAAATGATATACCTGGACAAGTAACCTCTACAATGAAGCTTTGCGCATGACAGCCTACTCTACAGGAAATTCAAGTGGCAGGGTTCACCGCAGAATAATTTGAAGCTGTAGTGGCAAATTATAAGTATACAGGGGTCTCGTTTGCCAAAATTTGGGGCCGTTATTGGGCCCCATTCCCAATGGCAAATATTATCTTTTTTTCCCAATTCTCTGGTGAAAATTCCCAAAGAGGACCCACTCCGACCCAGAATGCCCCATGTTAAGACTTAACCTTCATTTACAAACATTTTGAAGACAGTTTTAGAGTAGATCCTTAAACAAGAGTATGTACAAAATTTATGCATTTTACACCACTACAGTCTAATTTGAAGCTGAAACTTAGTGACAGTGTGAATACAAACTTGTTTTAGTTTTTCCCAATTTAGGTTAAAACGTCGCTATTTTTCCCAATTTCACTGGCCCCTGGCCCCAAACAAAAATTGGTAGCAAGACCCCTGGTATAGGTAAACCTTGAAAAACATTGTTTTCTATGCAAATGATTGTAAATAATTACATAATGGGAAAAGAAGAAATTGCTCAATATGAGCAATTTCTTCTTTTCCCATAATGTTTTTATACAGAATTATTTCATTTTGATTTAAAGTAATGTATTATTTATAAGTTTTTGATATAAAATGCCCCTAAATGTCTCTATTTGGTGACCATTTGAAGAAATTAAGCTGTAGGGGTAATTATGAAGCTGCAGGGACATTACACTGATTTACATGAAGCTGAAGTGGGACTCATACAGCTTATTTGGCTGGGGAGAACGCTGCCACCCATCTTGAAACAGCAAGATGGTAAATGGTAAGCTGATGGCAGATGCAATTCAACCCCTCGAAATGTGAGACATTATTAAGATTCATCAGGAAACGGTCCCCATCATTACCAGCTACAAGATACACATTAAATGAAAAACTAGAGACTGTTCCCAGTTCCAGATATCTCAGAACCATGTCCACCCTTCACGGAAAACTCCTTTCGAAAGACCATTTTCTAGTTACAAAAACACATACAACAGCCTTTCCTTCCTAGTGCTTCTGAAATAAGTTGCCCAAGTTGTCCGACTTGTCCGTTTACCTGTACTGACAAGCAGATTTTGAAAGCTAGGTTGTCCGTGGACAAGTGAAAAATCTGGTCATAATAAATAGTGTTTTTCTTTCTTTTTCTCAAAATGTTTTCATACAAGGTAATTACTTATAGCTAAATGTACGAATTTTGTTGTAGACAATAGTTAAATAGTCATAAGAGATGTATGCAATAAACAAATGAAGCTATTGAAAAGTAAATGGGTCTTGTACGGACAAGTTGATTTTTGATACGGACAACAGGACAAGTCAATTTTGGATCAACACTTGTCCATGGACAAGTAGATTTTTAAAATATTTCAGAAGCACTGCTTCCTTAGACAAAATCTAGCCAGCTGCCCTCCAGTAATAAAACCCTACTTCTACAAATCCTTAGACTAATAATTTAGTATGCAGCTTCAGTTTAGGACCTGTACACTACCAACATTAACTAACTTGAGGCAAGCCAGAGAGGAGCTGCTAGATTTGTTACCGGCACTAGCTGCACCAGTCTGATAATCGACACACTAGGATGGGAAACAGCGATGTACAAGAAAGTCAAGGAAACTTGATGTGCCGAGATTTGTCAGACTAAAGTAAATGCCAAACTGTTCCCACTGTCACAAAGAGTATTTTTTCCCAAAATCTTGAAAGAAAGTTCCCTATATAAAATTGTTTCCATCTTTTTAATATAAAAATTTATAGTGCCTTTAATATGCTTAACTAAATATCATACAAAAACCAGAATTCCCTTCAGTTTATTCATTTACTAAAATAAACAAAGAACTTATTTTTTGTTGCAATCTGTCATGAAAATAATTTTTCCCAATTTTTGAGAAAACAGTGCATTTTCCCCAATTTGTCTGGTTTGGAACCCATTCCCAAAACTATTAGAAATTTTTACTTTGAATTTTTCTGTATAGATCAGATCAAAGTGAAATGCAGTGAAGTGCATGCACTAAACCCTTCTTTGATAGAAACGTCAAAACCAGGTGTTCTTTGACAAAGGGTTGATATAAAGAACAGTGTAAGGTTTTGATTACGAAATTTAACACAATACCACATAAGGACACTTTTTGACACCCTGCAACTTTCAGACTTTAAAAAACATTTTGACAAGCATTTTCTACATTTCCCATATCTTCTACCAAGAAAGACCAAAACATGTAAAATTCCATGCACTTGAAATTGTCATCTGCAACATCTTTCAATAGGGAATGATTTTATCGAGTTAACTGTGACGTAATTTCCGACAAACAATATTATTTCGTTGATGTTGTTATAAAATATTGTAATTACGGCTTGAATCAAGCCGTAGTAACAAGATTTATAACAATACCAACTGTTTATCAAAACATAACAGTAAATCCAGCCTATTTTTAGCACAAAATTCAGTGATATTTTAAACCAGCCTAAAATTTTGCCATCTGGTAATGGGTTTAGAGAAGTTGAATTTCGAAATGCTTCAGCTGAATAAATGATATCATTAGAAACAAAATATGTATGTAATACCATAGAAAACAATTATTGGAAAGAAAGTAGTGCTTGTAATGATCATTTTTCTTTTTCTCTTATTATTATGCAAAACATTATCTTCCATAGAAACAAGAACCAGACAATGCTTGAGAAAGGATTAAGTTGATACCATTAACCCATTACCAGACGGTAAATTTTAGACTACTTCAGATTCAAAAGTGTTGCAGATGACAATTTCAAATGTATGGACTTTAACATTTTTTGTTCTTTCATGGAAGAAAACCTTGTGGGGAATGAAGAAATTGCTTGTCACAAGCAATTTCTTCATTTTCCACAATGTTTTCCAAAGCCTTAATCTTGCGGGGTGTCAAAAGGCCTCTCTGTGTGGTAATGGGTTAAAACATGCAATTCCTGTATGCCCTTTTCTAATGGTAGAATATACCTGTATACATTATGCATAATATTATTTTACTGCAAAGAACATTGGTGCCAGTTTATTGATTAACCCTTCCCCAGAAGAAAATGTGTATCCAGAATCCAAATACAAAGGGGTTGGAGAAAGTGATGCTCAACTATGGAATGCTTGTAACTGACAAACAAACCTAATTACTTTGTATGTACTTTAGTAGACAGTAGACAGTGTAGGCCAAGATCAGACTGTACATCTGTACAGGCTGATCTTAGTCTATAAAAGCTTTTGTCACAACACAAATTTGATGCAAACAGCATGAGAAGAGTTAACACACTTTCCATAGTTTTCTTCTAACTCTTTGATACAATTTTTCCGTCTTGTATTTGAATGAGGTGAAAGGGAACAAATAATGCTAGATAAGTGAAGTAATGTTTGGTAAATAAAGCCTATTGATTTTGACCGACACAGCTGTATATTATTGGTCACATAAAAAAAGCAGTAATTACAGCTTGAATAAGCTGTAGTTATGATATTTTTGAATGTGACGGATGATATAAAAGCCTTTCAATGCAAGAGTCCGACTTCAAAAGATTATTTTACTAATTACCAGACAACTAAATTCTAGACTTAAATTGTCCAATACAAAGATGTTACAAAAGACAATATCAGATGCATCATACAGCATGGATCAGATGAATGGTTTGAGAATTTTTTTTTCATTTGCCACAATGTTTTCTGCACAAAAAAGACCATAAAATGTAAAATTTTATTCACTCTCAGGGGTTCTGAAATTCATTGTCCGAGTTGCCCAGGTTGTCTCAAAGAGGTTACGGACAAGTAGATTTTGCCAACATTTTGCTCTTTATTGTTCATACGGACAACTAATATTTGTCATTCAAACACACCGAGACAAGTAGCCAATTTAAAGATTTCCGAACCCCTGACTCTAAATTGTTATCTGCTACATTGTTATGCCCCCGCATGGAGAGATTGGGGGCATATTGTTTTACTCGTGTCTGTTTGTCATTGCATTGGCCAACATCTCCAAAAAATGGCCATATCAAGGACATTAATTTAGTGTTTCACAATCACATCTTGTTTAACCCTTTCCAAAAAATAGCACAAAATATTGAGGCAAAAGGAGAAAATGCTGATCATCAGCATTTTCTTCTTTGGCCTTAATGTTTTCCCAAGCCATTCCTCCCAGGGGCGTCAGTCACAGCCTAAGCGCAGTCCGTAGCGCATCTGCCTCTCACTCGAGAGGCTCCAGGGCCCGGTTTCTCGAAAAAGCTTAAATATATGCTCATGAGAACATGCTCAACTTCAAAGGAGTTCTCTCCAATGTTGAAGGGTATTCGATTGAAGTTCACATGGTTTTCATGCGATTTCAGCACGGTACTCAGATTTGAGCATGAGAATGTACTTTAACTTAAGACTTTTCGAGAAACCGGGGCCAGGTTTGATACCCGACAGCGGCAAATACCCTTTCTGACAAAAGGTCACCCATCAATGGTTTGATATGAACCTATGTGGGCAAGCAGCTGGAGGCTCGGTTAGGGTGTTGTGGTAGTACTGTTATGAGAAGCAACAGGAATCCATAGTTAGGTGCTCCAGCAGCCACGATATGACCATAGCAGAAAACGGCGTAAAACCCCAATAAACCCAAACCCTCTTGTCAAATCCAGATCTTGTTTTGGAAAGGGTTATTCTATGACGACAACGATATATTTATTCGGGACGAAATGAGATGTAGCCGCGCATGCGCAGTCAGTGGCTCAGCGCATGGCGGACATTTTGATCCGCTAAAATTTACGTCTCTCGTTTTTTGAGGACTAAATAGTTGTGCGACGTTGTTTCGCCGTTCCTAGGTGGTCATTTTGTGCCCATAGGAACCAGTTATCGAACACTTCTGTGGATTTTATTGCGAACTGTTCGTTTCGTCAAATTTTGACGATTTTTGAGTGAAATTATTCGCACACGTGTTTTCGTCAGTAAACATGGCGGATAAACCAAAATCGGCGTCTGCGAGTGATGCGGCCGCGAAATCGACTTCCAAAGGCCAATCTGCGAAAAATCCGTCAAAGGGAAAAGCTCCGGAATCGTCCGGTAGTACGAATATGCAGTCTTTGGAGGATAAACTTCTTTCACAAATTGGTTGTATTCTGTCGAATCAGAAAACAGCAGAAGCTACCATGGACAAATTAGGACAAAATGTGAATGCTTGTTCCTCTCGACTTAAAGTTCTGGAGGATAACATGGAGCAGGTTTATTCCTATGTGGATTCTGCCTTTACAGTTCCAGACGAGGAAGGTTTTGACCTTAACAGTGCAGACCCTGAGTCTGTGGAGTTAGAGGAAAGTTTTTCTCCGCCTCCTCCGAAGAAAAGCCGCTTTGACTCTATGGCAGAGCGATTTAAGGGCCGGGAATTTTGTGATCCCCCTTTGGACCCGTCTTTGGCTCAGAACATTAACAATTTGTTCAGAAATGGGATGAGTGAAGAGTCGTATACCCAAATGACAAAGGACGAGTTCATTCCAAGGCCAGAAAATTGTGAAGCTTTGGTTACAGTGAAAGTAAATAAGCCAATTTGGGATGTGTGCTCAACACAGACCAAGTTTATTGACAAAAAGCTGCAGAATGCGGAAACTGCTTTGGTTAAAGGGTCAATCTTGATTGCGAAATCAGTGAACAAACTCGTTGAAGTAGAGTCGGACTTGAAAGAAAAGTTCCCGGATATTACACAAGTTGTTGATCAGTGCAACGATGCATTATCTTTGTTTGGATTTACGAATAAACAAATTAACATGACCCGCCGGGATGTTATCAAGCCAGAGTTGAAGTCTGATTATTTTCATTTGTGCAATCCAAGTGTTCCATTCACGTCAGAACTCTTTGGGGACGACTTATCTAAAACAACTAAAGATATTGAAGACATGTCCAAACTTGGCTACAAGGTAAATCAAGTTTCTCGTTCACGGGGATTTGGGCCAAGAAGGCCATCGTTTAGAGCTCCAACACCAGCTTGGCGGAATAGGGCACGTCCGAGTTCGTCGGGAAAATTAGGCGCTACAACTGGGTATGGTCCTAGCACCAGCCGACAGGAACCAAAAAACTTCCCACGAAGAGGGGGTCAGAAATCAAATTACCGCCAATAAAAACAGTAAGTAAAGATTTTACTTGCTCTGATAAATTTAAAGCAGGTAGATTAAGATTTTTTATAAATGACTGGAAAAAATTGACTAATGACCCTATCATTTTGGATATTGTAGAACATTGCCATTTTCAATTCATTCATGATAAAATGCCAGTTCAAAATGAAGTTCGGCAGTACCACTTTAGTGCCAAGGATGAAATGCTGATTGATAATGAAATAAAGAAATTATTAGATGAGGGAGTTATTATTCATGTTGATTATCGCAGTGATCAGTTTTTGTCACCTATTTTTACAAGACCAAAGAAAGATTCTTCTGAAATCAGGTTGATTTTAAATCTTAGTAAATTGAATGAATCTTTGCCTTATTGCCATTTTAAGATGGAAAATTTCGAAAATGCCCTTCAATTAATAACTAAAGATATGTTTATGTGCAGTGTTGATATTCGTAAGGCATATTACAGTATTCCCCTTGCCGAAGAGCAACAACATTTGTTTAGATTTCAATGGCGGGGACAAATTTTTCAATATACGTGCATGCCGAATGGGATCAGTCCGGGGCCTCGTCTTTTCACTAAGTTAATGAAACCAGTGTACTCTAAGTTGAGAAGTGAAGGTCATATTAGTTCAGGTTTTATTGATGACAGCCTACTTTGTGCACTTACATATTATGGATGTCTTGAAAATGTCAGGGCTACATCTGAATTAATGACGTCATTGGGATTTATGTTGAATTTAGAAAAAAGTGTTTTCAAACCAACTCAGACAATTTCTCATTTAGGAAATATCATTGATTCCAAGAGAATGATTGTTTATCTTCCAGACGATAAAAAAGAGAAAATTAAAGCTGAATGTAGAAAATTGTATAATAAAGATTATGCAAACATACGGCTGGTTTCGAAAGTGATTGGATTGCTGGTGTCTAGTTTTTCAGCTGTTGAAGTGGGAAAATTGCATTATAGAGAACTTGAAAAGAGTAAATCTTCTGCTTTAAGATGCAGTAAAGGAAATTTTGATGCATCTATGAAAATTACAGAGCAAATGAAATTAGATTTGATTTGGTGGATCAAAAACATTCATACTCAGTGTAGGAAAATACGTAGAGAAAATCCCGATGTTGTTATTATGACAGATAGTAGCCAAATTGGATGGGGGGCAGTGTATGATGAAATTATTATTGGTGGTCATTGGTCAAAAGATGAGAAAAACTATCATATAAATGTTCTTGAAATGATGGCAGTTTTATTAGCTCTTAAGGCGTTTCTGCATAAGGTACAAGGGAAATATGTGAAAATTATGTCAGATTCATCTACCACTGTTAGTTATATCAATAATTTCGGCGGAATTCGTTCACACGAGTGTAATGAGTTAAGCAAACAAATATGGCAACTGTGTTTAGAACATGATATCTGGTTAGTTTGCGCACATGTACCAGGTGTTGAAAATTTAGCAGACAAACCATCTCGGCACTTCAACGACCATTTAGAATGGGAATTGAAACAAGAGATATTTGAGCAGATATGTAAACATTGGGATTACCCACAGGTTGATTTATTTGCGTCCAGGTTAAATAAGAAAGTTGATATTTTTTGTTCTTGGAAGCCTGAACCTGAAGCTACTTTTATTGATGCATTTAGTGTTAATTGGCAGCAATTTGAACTTAATTACTGCTTTCCATGTTTCAGTATGATAGGGAGATGCATTCAGAAAGTGCGAAGCGACAGAGCTCGAGTTATAATGATAGTCCCCCTCTGGACAACGCAAACATGGTTTCCACTGCTATTATCTCTACTGGTCGATCATCCAATAATATTGCCAAAAGTGGGAAACATTCTTCAGTTACCTCACAAGGACGGAACTCATCCTCTGGCAAAACAAATGGTGTTAATAGCATGCAAGCTGTCCGGAAATCTTACAGAAACAGAGGGTTTTCTAAATCGGCAACCAGAATCCTTATGGCATCATGGCGAAATTCAACAAAACAGGAATACCAGGTCTATATTAAAAGATGGTTTCAATTCTGCTCTCAACGGGAAATTGATAAAATTTGTGTTTCTGTAGTCGACGTCGTGGATTTTTTGACAGAAGAATTTGAGCGTGGACAAAGTTACAGTTCTATAAATATTGCCAGAAGTGCGTTATCGTCATTGGGCATTGTTTTACAAAAATTCACAGCAGGAACGCATCCAATGGTGGTCAGGTTTATGAAAGGTGTATATCATTTACGACCATCTGTTAGTAGATATACACATATTTGGGACGTTGACAAAGTTTTAAAATATTTACAAAAGTTGTCGCCAGTCAAAAATTTAAGTTTAAAAGACTTGACATTGAAATTAGTTATGCTCTTTGCACTTGTGAATGCAGCTCGAACTCAAAGTATTCATTTGTTACTAGTTACACAGTTACAGAAGTTTTCTTCAGAATTTGTTTTTACTTTTGAAAGTTTACTTAAGCAAAGTAGACCAACTTTTGACTGTTCTTCATTTCATATAAAAGCTTATCCTCCAGATAGGAGGCTGTGTCCATATTTTGTGTTGAAGGAATATCTTAGTAGGACTAAGAAATTGCGAGATGTCTCAGAGGAGAAATTATTAATTAGTTATGTAAAACCCCACAGAGCAGTGTCAAAAGATACTATAGCACGATGGATTCGTACAGTTATGTGTAGAGCAGGAATAGATACAGAGATATTTGGAGCTCATAGTGTTCGGGCAGCTGCTGCTTCTAAAGCTAAGAAATTATCGGTACCAATTCAAGACATTATGAAGAAAGCGGGATGGTCATGTGAAAGTACATTTGCGAAATTCTATGACAAGAAAATAGTGGAATCGGATAAAGTGTCTAGGGCAATTCTACGATTACCTTAGGGTAAGTTCTTTATTTACATATGACATGATTTGAGGCTTTAAAGTCTCATTTCGTCCCGAATAAATATATCGTTGTCGTCATAGAATTAAAAAATTTAACGAGACTTACCTGGAAGTTGAAGTTCAATTGTAATTCTATGAGACAACGATGTTTATGAGGAGATGAAATGCCTCCCTCCCACCCTACTATGTGAATTAATTTTCCATAACATGATAGTTCGTTTGCTGTACATTGCTAATCATGTCATATGTTGCTGTAAATACTGACTGCGCATGCGCGGCTACATCTCATTTCATCTCCTCATAAACATCGTTGTCTCATAGAATTACAATTGAACTTCAACTTCCAGGTAAGTCTCGTTAAATTTTTTAATTTTGGACCACCCTTAAATATTGCCATTTGCTAATGAGTTAATAATGTTTACAATTTCAGACTGTTGCCATCAACAAAGCCATCAACATACAAGAAACACCAGTGAAAGAGAAACATCTACGAAGTATCCTTTATAGTTTCATACAGAGTGGGGCAACATGGTCAAGTAGGAAGGCACGGGCTTCAGGAAATATGGGTCCTGGGTTCAAATCTTACCAGTGCCACAGAAATTTTCCATGCAAAAAAAGTTAAAACATCTCTCTCCTCTTCACCCAGGTGTATAAATGGTTACACGGGAGAGTTGAAAGCCGAAGTGTTGTGGCTGCTGAAAGCACTGATTGTTAACAGCCAACTTGAATTTCAGTGATTGTGAAGTTGAAAAGATGGCTGATAAAAGATGAACATGTGCATCTGTTTAGCAGTTTGTTGCTATTAATCCTTTTCACAACAAGACCTGGGGCCTGTACATTGTATTATCTACGATCTTACATCCAAGTTAGATTTCCAACCGAGTTATTTTTTATTGTACATGAATTTAATATTTCAAGATCTTAGTGGAAAACTATTGTAAAAAACATATAGTTTAATATTCACATACAATATTCATGCAGTACATTCTTTATTAATTAATGTTAACCCTTTCCCAAACGAGACCTGGCTTTGATATCCCTACCAGATAAGACTTGGGAAAACATTGGTAAAAGAAGAAAATGCTGATATTAAATTAGCATTTTATCCTTTTGCCTAAATATTTTCATAGCTATATTGTACAAAAATCCTTTATTTTTCAATGTCCATTTTGTCGTCTACAGCAACTTTCAAATGGGTCCATCCTAAATTTTTATGCTCCGCGAAGGGAGAGCATTATAGTCGCCGCTTTGTCTGTCCGTCCGTCTGAAGTGATTTCTCCATAACCCTTGGGCCAAATCAAATGAAACTTAACATGTGAACTCCCTATGACATAATGCCGATGTACTTTTCCCGGTTTTTGGATTTGAGGCCTCGTCATGGGAAAAGGGGACTTAAGGTAAAATGTAGTTTTTCTCTAATTTTTCCTAGTCTAATGGTCAGAATTTGATGAAATTTCATATTTGAGTAGTAAATCAGATGCCCTTGACAATAAACTATGTGAAATTTGGTTATAAAAATTATGTCATGCAAAAAGGGCGCTTAACATTTGCTAGCTTTATGTTAGCTCTGCATGGCATACATTTATTGTGACAACGCCTTATTCCGGGAGCATTGTCCGTCTCTGACGGCTCTTGTTGGCTTTTGGGAAAGGGTTAAACTGTCAGCGACTGTAAACAAAGTCTTAACCCTTTCATGATTAGTCCATGGATAAAGAAAGATTATAAAACATTAAGAGAAAAGAAAAATGCAGATACATTTTTTTGCTTTTCTCTTATTAATGTTTATTGATGTTATGGCATATAAATTTTGTGACTTTGATTACTTTGATTTTGTCATCTGCAGTACCTTTGACATTCGGCCAGTAGTAACAGTTATTTGGGAAAAGGTTAAGTTGAAGCCTGTAGGCTATCCATCTAGGTTGTTATCATTGTTAGTAAGGAGGGACAAATTGAGTCATGCAAAACACACCTAGGAAGTAGATCTACTCAAATTATTTCAATCATTCCAAGAATACATATTTTGAAACTTCTATATATGGATATCTACATTTTCTTCTCTTGTCTCTAGGTTTTCCCCATGCTTTAACCCTTTCCCAAATGACAGAATTTATGACATATCCTATTTGAAAGATTCTGCTGATGACAAAAGAGATGTTGTTAAAGATAGAATTTGAGTGTAATACAGCATGGAAAATATTGAGACAAAAGGAGAAACTGCTGGTTATCAGCAATTTCTTCTTTTGTATCAATGTTTTCCAAAGCCATATCTATGAGGGACGTCAAAACCAGGTCTTGTTTGGGGAAGGGTTAAATGTCATAGTCATCACTGTTTGGGAAAGGTTTTAACATAGAAATTATTGATGCAAAAGGAGAAAATGCTGGTAATCAAATGTTTTCCTAAGACCCTTTCTCATAGGGACATAGAAACCAGTGGGCTAATAGTTATTATCAAAGATCATACGATTGACTAAATTATAAGATTGTCCTAGATCTACTACAAATATAACATTACAATTTCCAGTTTACTTCAGTTGTATGATATTCTTACGATCTAATTTGGTTGTATGATTGTAGATAATTTGGGAAGGAGCTGGTCTTGCTTGCGAAAAGTATAATATTGCTGCTTTGCAACAAAAACCTCATATCTGCATCTTACAACAACCTGCAGTTACCAGGTTTTTGTTGGCAAGTGACAACATGAGTCATATTTTATTGGCATGTAGTATACAGTGGTACATAATGGTACAATAAAACAATCAATTTGTATAAGTAGATGTAATTAGTCTGTAAAACATTACTTCCTGCTCATAATCGTAATTGGACAGCTTTTGAACCCTGAGGACATTGTCCCTTTTCCTAAACAAATCACTGTATTTGAAGTTTCTAATTTTTCTACAACATTTTGGTTTAGAAAACATGGAGAGAAAAAAAAGGAAAAGAAACTGCTGATCACAAGTACTTTCCCTTCACATTATGAGAGAATTTTCTGTTCTTTATGTCATTCATTTTGTCATCTTGAGACTAATTAACCCATTACCATACAATGACGCCCCTATTGGAAATAGCTTTAGACAACATTGTGGAAAATGAAGAAATTGCTGTAGACAAGCAATTTCTTCATTTCCCACAATATTTTCTGCACAGAAATACCCAAAACCATAACATTCAATTCACTTGAAATTTTCGTCTGCAACATCTTTAAATTTAGTAAGCTTAAAATTTTGTCGTTTGGTAATGGGTTAAACATAAACAGAACAACAGATAAGAAGGGGTAAAGGTATTCTAAATTTGTTATTTCAAATTCAAACCCCATGTTGTGGATACTCATTTGAATTG
Source organism: Fragum sueziense (assembly GCA_963680895.1). Taxonomy (NCBI): domain Eukaryota; kingdom Metazoa; phylum Mollusca; class Bivalvia; order Cardiida; family Cardiidae; genus Fragum; species Fragum sueziense. The sequence continues at coordinate 21,419,792 of OY804603.1, read as the reverse complement.
TCTCATAGAGACAATTCCATTGAGTACCCACAACATATAGTCCATGAGCCAGGACCCGAATTTTGGCCGATTATTACCACTCGGAGGGAGTAAATCCTTTTGCCCTTTTTGATTAGTCTGTTATCTGAGGGTAATGTTTCACTATGATAGCAATCCCAGAATAGTAGCTTATGCCCCGAAAAACGCTTGTTTTCAGAGGTACCCTTTACTCACATCTTTTTCTTCTGATTTCTGATGAAATAAAATATGCATTGGTTTAGCGCCGAACATCATTCTTTTTGCGAAATTCTTGGTTTATAATTGGGATAAAGGATAGGGCAGCACATTGAGAAGGTTTACAGTGGCCTTAACTGTCATTTATTGCATTCTTTGAGTGTACGCAGAGAACCTGGTACTTGCACTCGAATTATAAGTGAAATTTGGCAAATAATAGTGCTTTTTTGGACAAATAAAGCCATTTTTAAACCATTTACTCTCTTTTATTTGCCTAATATCTAATAAAGGCAATGTTTCGCTATGATATCAAAGTCAGAATGGTAGCTTATGCACCAAAACACTTGTTTTAATGCATACCCGTCACTCACAAAATTTTCTTCTGGCCTCTGGTGAAACAAAAGATGCATTGGTTTAGCCCTGAACATAAGTACTTTTACAAAGCTCTTGATTATAAATTGTGATTATAAATTGTGTTAAAGGATGGCACAGTGCAACGAGAAGTTTAGCAGTAGTCTAAAATGACATTTGTTTGATGTATTTAGTGTACGCAGAGAACTAGTTACTTGGGGTTCGAAATCTTAGGAGAAAAGCAAATGATAGGGCACAGTGAACAAATTAAGTCAGTTTCATATCTTTTTGCAATTTCTGAATTGTCTGTTATCTTAGGACATTGTTTCCTCATTATATCAATGTCAGAATGATGATAGCTAATACCCCCGAAAAACAGTTTTTCTTTTGATCTCTGATGAAACAAAACAATCTTAGGTTCGGTCCTTTATATTAACTCTCTTTCAAAATTCTCGATTTATAATGGACATAAACACTGGACTAGCATATTGAGAAGTTTTACATTTGTCTAAAATGTCATTTGTTGTGTGATTTTAGTGTACACAGAGAACTATCACTTACACTCGAATTTTCAGAAAAAAGAAACAACAAAGAATATTGCTTTTTAGACAAGTAAAAGGCAGTTTTGTTATCCAAATGAATTTTAAATTAGCACAGTTATCAGATTATATTATATGAGCATGATTTTCGTGTCCAGCTATTGTTGGTTACACTATTAACCATTCGGTATCCAACAAATAATGCTTTTAGACGTTTTGTTCATCACAGAATTTACATTTATTGTAAATACAATCAATGAAAATTCTGCGGTCTGCAAAACGTCTGAAATCCATCATTTATTAGATACCAAGGCACGGTTGTGTAAAAATTGGTTAGCGCTAACTAAATGGTTAAATATCTATTTTGGTAACAATTACCTGTGTTGTCAAATGGAGATTTAACCAAAACAGGTGTTTAAGTACTAGTTAGCGCTAACCGAGGTTTATACAACCGGGCCCATGTGGTTTGTGATTAACCAAAATGGCTGGATATATGAAAATAATACTGACTTTGTTGGCATAATTTCTTTAATCACCGCCGATCAGTGATAAAAACATAACACGTATCAAATGATTAAAAGTAAATTATTCGTTTAATATTAGATTACTTCAAATCACGAAAGCATACACAGTGCAAGTAACTATACCAACTACTGTTTCATGCTAAATACGTAGATACCCATGTATTATTTGAAAGAGTGCACAGAAAAGCTAATTCCTCATGAAATAAAATAAGACAAAGGGAGGGAGAAATAGTTTAATAGTGAAACTAAATTAGTTGGAGCGAATGGCACTGCGAGATTTTTTAATGAAATCGTTCTGACAGAAAGCCTGTGCCGAAACAATTTTTATCCATATAGCTTTGGTGTTTAACGTAACTCGGTGAGTCATCTTTTAGTGTTTCAAACAAAGAGTCAATACGGCTATATCATGTATATGACTTCTATGGAGAAATACGATTGTGATGTTTCTGTAAAATATATTTCAATGGAAAAATATAACCTATGCAAACAATGAGTTCACCTAAAGTAGTCCCCATCTTTTTGTATTAGAACTCAATATTTGCAGTGGAAGGATAGACAAAGTGTTCTCCTGGTATATTTGTACAATGCATACAAAAACTATATTATAACACATGATTAAAAATTACTTAGGTTAATGCGATTACAAGCAGTTCACACGCTTTTCCTGTTTTATCTACTAGGATTTGGGAAGAAAAGAACACTTTCCATCCCAATCTTGAAATTAAGGCGAGAGTGATTACACAAATTGTTTCGCAAGGTAACCTTTGAACTATACAGCACATGTAATGTATGGAAAATTGGAAATTGTGTTGGTCATTTCGTCAGGTATTAACATGCTAAAATATAACTGTAGGGACTTTGTAACTCTGATATTAACACGGATAAACATATTGGGTATGTGTTATTTAATTCAATTTCATATTCGTGTGTACATATGGTCTAATTATACACTGCACTTGACTTCAACATACGAAATGGTTCGAGGAAAAGGAAACAACACAAACAACACGGCTACAGTACTGCCAAGCATCTTTGCCGAAAGAAAAATGTGACAAAATGGCTTTTTGAAGCCAAACTGTCCCGGAACTGATCAATGATAAAGAAATAAAACCTTGTAACAATTACGTACATAATCAAATGAAGCCGGTTGATATTTGACGTAATATATTAATCGAGCAATGTAAGATATTATATAGTTAAATGGAATTACTAAAGAATAAAAATAGAAAAATGACGTTAAAATAAATGATAAAGCTAAACTTAGAATATGTTATACCGATAAACAAAATGATATTTACAATACAACATATCAATTTCAAGTTGCATCATGCAGAGTTAAAACGAACAGTTAAGAAAGCAAGAGTCGCTACACGGGTTCCTCTACAGTGTATATCTACTGCAGAAATAAATTGATATGAAGTGAAAGAAATGATACAAAGAAAGCAATGCTGATGTTTTGCATTCGAAGCACATTATTGAAATGTAGTTTCATGACATTTGGCAGCAATAACAACCTTTGATTTTTACTATCACACATGACCAACCCTTCCAAAAAGACTTTATGCTACCCTGCATTAATTCACATAATAAGAGATTATAAAGTCACCTATGTAAAGCATTAGAACGATTGGTATTCTTTTAAAAAAGGCTTCATGTTGTATATCATTTAGACGAATACTATCAAAGACATGTTGATATAACGAGGAGAGGAAAATGCCGTCTGAAATACATGGCAATGAAATACTTTTGTCATTTTTCAGCACTTGATAGTTATTGTTATCAGAGATGTTAAATGTTTGCGAGAATTCTTTTATCCCGCCATTCATTTCTTTGTAAAGTTTCTTACTTGTAGAAGGACAAAACCAAATTACTAGTGGTCTTAATATCATTTATTATAGGATATGTTCATTCATACAAAATTATAAGCGTTCAAAGTACACAGTCAGCAAATCTGTCTATTATGCCGTATACCTAAGCTATACAGATATGTAATAGAAAGAGCACACCACTATGGATAAGTTAAATCGTTTAAAAAAGAATAGCAGATTTAGACAGATTGTATCCAGGAAAGACCTTTTCAAACATTCAAAAAGTTGTTTTTAAAATTATATGTGGTTATATTCACTGTATGAATACACTTTTATTTGGAATTGGAACCAAAATCAGAATTGTTTTCCCCGCGATTTTCAGTGTTGGTGTAGGTATATGCACAAGTCCGAAAACTCACGTGATATTGTAGACTTGTCAACGTTATCAAATGACCCAGAAACATAGAACGCTGTCGAGTTTTTGCATTTCATTTACTTATCGTGCAAAAATGCTTTATTTTGCAACACTTGATAAAAGCTACCAAGTCGAAATGCTTTTTGAAGAATAAAAAATGAAATTATGTTGAACTTTATTTCAGTACTATTTCAAATTTAGAATTTATATACCTGTCTTTAGGTTAACTCACTCGTGTTGGAATATGTAGTTATACATGAAACTGGGGACAACGAAAGGACTTTAATTCTTTCTATGTCCCCTTCCCCTAATGGAAATCACACAATTAGCGATAACATTATCACGAGGGCAACTCTACAAATGATTTTTAAGGAGATTTTTCAATAATATGCGCGTAGATATGATAAATCTACTCGTGGATTTATAGGCTTTATCACCCAGAAGGATCATTGCCTGAGCAGTCCTACCATTAGTATGAAACTATTTTGCAATCTCTTTGCTGTGAATATTTTTGTGGTGATGGTAATATGAATATTGATATGAAACAGAGGGTAGATTGGAGCGATATTTGGTGTCTAAAATTTCAGACTGCAGACAGTTTAAATGACAATTGATGAAGTGATTGTATCAGTGCTTTTTCTAAAAGTCCGTGTCAATTCAATATAATAAACAAAAAGATAACATATTTTATCTGTTCAAGTCAAACACGTACTAACATTATTCTTAACCGTCTTTATGCTTATACATACTAAAGGGCTTGTCATTGATAGTAAATGCATGAACTTCATTAACAGGTACCTCAGAAACCAACGACTATTTTGAAACAAACAACAATAGATACCATCCACACTATTACTATAGATCGTATGCTGTAGTAAATGTAGGAAAAGCTGAGATGACAAGAATTTACTTACAGACAGACAGAGAGATTTGATTAATGTAATACGACCATTGGGTTTAAAACTGCTCTTCTTTTCACACGTCCAGACTCTGACTCAATATAAAATGTACAATAAATAATACATCTACTGACAATTTTTTTAAAATATACAAGGCGTTTGTTTGTTTTTGTTGTGTGTTTTTGGCAATGTTTGTGGTTTTTGCATCAAATCATAAACAATGTCATATATTCAAGACAAATTAGAAATAGACAGTTCGTAGATTTAACAAAGAAATATATTCTCTGCGTACACCTTAAGTATCTTTTTTTGCACTTCCAAACCTTAATCTTATTCTTGAAAAATGAAAAAATATATCCATATTATAGTATTCTAATCTTTTAACAAGAAATAGGTGTAATATCTGCGTAAGAAAACGCTCATACTTAATTCATGTGTCCAGATGATATAAATGTGTAAAACGTAATTTTTAATCATCAATTTATCATATCAACCACAGGCTATATTTCAAAGCAAATGACACTTGCTTTGAATGCCCATTTATCAAAAGAATGATGTTGTATACTTAGAAATAAATCAACGAGTTATTTAGTACAGTCTATATAATGCACAATTATAAGGTTTGATATAGGTTGGTGTTTTGACATAAGATTTTGTCGTCTTGTATTTACACTAGAATTACACCATTAAGAATCTATTAATTTGGTTGCGAATGACATAATTCATACCAATATATGACATTTATTGCATTACAAATATATGATTTTCTAGTTTAGAACTTCTAATTTAGATTAAATCAGTAGTTCATTGTAAAATGAAGATAAAATAAACGTGCATGTGAGTTCAGTTCTGTTTAGTAATGTAAATTCCCATTTTGCACCAAATTCTTAATATTTGTACACCAAACGACCACCTTTGCTTTATACAATGTTTTGGAATTAATTGGGAACTCTGGCAATGCATAAGGACCAGCTTAAACAGCTTGAAACACTGAGAATCCGTATTCAAATGTAGGTACGAACATTTCAGGGTACGAATCGGCCATATTTTCTACGGTCTCTCGGGACTCTTTCAAAGGTTTTTGTGTCACGAACCTGGCTTGAATCAATTACTAGACATCAAAAATTATATTTGCGAGTCCTAATATGTAGCAAGATGCACTTTGGCTTCCGAAAAGTGAAAAACTGTCAAACAAAAATGCGTGTATTACGTTCGACGAAGGGGCCGGTATATTGTTTTCTAAATTATAGTCCAGAAAGACCATATAACTGAGTTTTGATAAAATGAGACTGAAACTTAGTTCCCAAAGATTGTTTGGACATAGAACAAATTCACGAACAACTTTTTAATTTATCATACACGTCCGAAAGAAATCGCATCAACTTTTTCATTTGTGACAGAGTAGAAATGGGGTGGGTTCAGAAAGTGGTGATTTTCTCGGCATAAGCTACCAATTTCGGACTGCTATCATACCAATTAGTTAACTACACATATCAAATTACTCAGAAAGTGCAATAAGAATTACTCCCTCCAAGTGGTAATAAAAAGTTGTCTGGCTCATGGACTAATAGGGTTTTATGAGCATTCAAAGGTATTTTGCATTTTGAAAAGCCATTTACCCTTCTTATTTGTAGCTATGCACAAATCCACTGTAAGCTCAAAAACATTATGAATCAAAGTACTGAAAGTACTGTTAGAGAGCGTATTTGACACAACCTAAATTTCGAACTGTGACAATATTGCATATCCTCGAATGTAGGTGGAGTTGTGTCAGGCCCGTAGGAAGCGATTTTATATTGTTGAAGCCCATGTGTGTGAATATTGAGGGGGAGGCTAACTTGGATTTTCCCTAAATTTTCAGTGTGAAATAAGGAAAGATCAGCACTTTTGGCCATGCACTCAACCATAAATGGAGGAATATGTTAACTATTGACAAAAGAATCGAAGCCCCTTTTTCTGTGATGCAGCATAGTGTCACCATAGCACAAAGAATTTACAAACAACAATTTTTGAAGTGGTCCATTTCAAAAGCTCATGTAAATGACAGAATATTATTAAAGTTTAGAAATGTGCACAAAATTGTTCAGGAAATATTGAGGAAAAGGAGAAAATGCCTCAATGTTTTCAAAAACTTTCTCTTAGAGGCACGTTTTGATTGGGAAAGGTAATTTCAAATCAACCCGTTCATAAATGTATTGGAAGTTGGGTTGATGAGGAAATTTGCTCTAATGACCCTTTTATTCATGGCACAACATACTGTTGCTTTACTACACATTACCCAGATAGACACTCACTATGCACTAGGACAAATTATACATCTCTTTCTGTGGAATGTGATTCTATTTTTAGACTGTTTGCATTGTTCAAAATTAGGTCACATGACTTGACTGAATGACCTGCATGACCAAATTGTGAATGGCAAATTACTACACTGATCTTTTTTCTATTTAAGACTTGATTATTTGATTTTTTTTGCATAGATCATACAAGTCATTTATTTTATATAATGACATGTATAATTATAGACTATTCCAATTGTTATTTAGATCTTTTTTATCGTGATTATCGTGATTGGAAGGAACTATTTTCGTTGTGCGGTTTGCAAAAAACCGGTATTGGTTTCAGTCTGCAATAGAGAGACTACGCTCTCTAAAAATGACTTAATTTCTTGTAGAAAATGCAGAAATTGCTTGTCCAATGTTTTCCAAAGCCTTTATCTTTTCAACCATCCCTTAACACAGTGTAGATACCATATTGGGGACATTCACTGACCATGGAGGTAACCTATTCTGGAACGTGACCACCAAACTTCAGCTGCAGGCCAACCCAATCATATGCTGGAAATTCTGTCATGTACTACATAAACTCCTACGAGAAGGGCATCCTAATGTGTTTGCTGACTCGATGAAATACAGAACTTATTTGGATGAGCTTGGAAAATTGTGGGTAAGTGGGTTTCATGACAGGTCATGTGGTAATTTAAATCCAGCCGCTGCCATGCAGAGAAGGAGATAAGAGGGAGTGAAGGCTTTTCAAAATGCAATAATTCAATTTTCATTCATTGTTATCAAACCCTATGTTGTCAAGACGATTCAAATGAGTACATGTACACACAACATAGGGTTTGAATTTAAAATTGAAAAATAGAATGTCTTCACCCTCTCTGATATGTTGCCTTTTCTAGTTGTAATATGGATTTCAGAAGTAAAAGGTCCTGGTTTTAATTCTGGAGTATAAAGGGGAATACATATAAACTGGAAATCCCTTTTTGGCTGTCTGTTGAAGAATTAACCAATGTCTTATTTTCTCAGCGGTTCATATTTATTCAGTCTTTTTATACGCCGCCGGAGGCGGATGTATATTGGCGTCATCTTCTCCGTCTGTCCGTCCATCCGTCCGTCCGTCAGTCCGTCCATCCGTCCGTACGTCCGTCCACTTTTCTTGTCAACGCAACTCCTAAGTTTCTGGCTGGATCTTCTTGAAACTTGGTCAATGTTATCACCTCAATTGGTAGATGTGCATGAAGGAAGGACTTTATGGTTCATTGATTTTTGCCTGAGTTATGCCCCCTTAAATCTTAGTCCCTGGGGCGGTGTATATTGTGACCATGGCACTCTTGTTTGCTCTTTAGATTTATGCTTGGATTCTTTCAACAGAGAATGCATTAAAACACTATTTAATTTAAATGCTGATGACAATATTAGCACAATTTTTAAGGTATTACTGCTGGAATTGACAACAGGTCTTGAATATTCCATTTTCCTGTATGTTTTCCTAGCTGATGTTTCTAGTTACTTCTATTGTAGGGCCATTTGAAGGAAGGTTATGGAAGATTGATATCTGCCTATACTACATTACTGAATCAGAAGTTAACATTTCACAGAAAGGTGGGTCTTCTTTGTGTGTGTCATTATATTTGAACCAGGATCTGTAAAAGGTGGTTAGGTCCTTTATTGCCTTTTAGACAGTCATGTTCGATGGCCAGCCTGTGCTTAAGTGCAATATGACTCGGAATCATGCTGCGGTCTTGCGGCTGCTACAGTTGATGTAAAAGCTATTGGAGACCAACATGGTTCATGATCAGACTGTGTGTATACATAGTCTGATCTTGAACCATGTTTGGCTCAAAAGTCTTAGGAGACACTTTTCCAGATTGCTGCTCATTCTTACCTATTCTCACAACCTGTGTAAGATTTTGTTATCAAACTGTTGGCCAAAGTACAGTTACAAATGAAAATTTTGATTTAATTTTTCATTGGCTGTAAATATTATGTCACACTTCATTGACTAATAAAATCAATTTATTTGAATTGTCATAAAATGGAGCAGCAATACTTTCCCTGATGATAACCACTGTAAATATGTGTTTGAGTGCATGCTTGCTGTCGGTGTAGACTATCATTTGACTTATTTTGTTGATATTCTTACGACAGAGATCAGATCATTCTATTTGTAACAGTGATAAAATCTGTAAGAAGAGTAACACTGGTTATAATTCCCAAAAACAAAGTTGGGGCGGTATATAGGAGTCACCATTTCTGCTATTAGTCTGTCCGTCTGACCATCTGGGTCTGTCCACATTTCTTGTAAGCGCAACTCCTCCCAAACAGCTGGACAGATTTTAACCCTTTCCTAAACAAGACATGGTTTTGACATCCATGATATAAATGGCATGGGAAAACATTGAGACTAAAGAAGAAACTGCTGATGACCAGCAGTTTCTACTTTTACCTCAGTGTTTTCTATGCTATATTTTACACAAATCCAGTCTTTTTCAACATCTATTTTGTTGACTGCGTTAGCTTTTGAAATGGATTTCCTAAAATTTTGTCATTTGGGTAAGGGTTAATGAAAATTTTACGTGAACAATCAACAATACAAGAACATTGGTACGAAGCAATTTCTTCTCTCTCCGATGTCAATCAAGAGAGATAATCTGACTTTGAATTTGTAACTTGGCTGGCCAGGGGTTGTGTTAGTCCATTCTGTTACAATTCTTATTAAGCTTTACATGTATATTGTGTATATTGTAGAATCCAGAAATACCTGGTAATTTGTTGATGACAGATGAAAAGTTTGCTAGAGTGTGTGGCTCTGATGTAAACAATTAGTAAGTAAATTTTACATACTGTAACTATTCTAATAAATTATCGGGTGCTCATTGGAAACATGCTCTTTGGAAAAGTCTGGAATCAGGGGATGGGTGTTTATTAGAATCATTCATTTTCACCTTTACTGTGCTTGAAATGTGAAGATATCAGTTGTGATTTAGAAAATGGATGTTTATTATAATATGGGTGTTTATTAGAATACCGTATTTATTCTAGTAAACATCCATATTCTAATAAATGCCCATCCCCAAGCAGAGCTCTCACTAGGATTTTGAAAGTAGGATTCCAGGAATCCAACTTCAGAAAAAGTTGGATTCCACACAGAAAAATTTGGATTCCATCATCATGATTAAGGAGGATTATGTACCGCTTACAAGTCAAATGGTTTCGCAATGACCAACTTTTAAACCTAAATTAGACAGTAGTTTCAAGGTTCATAGTTTTTCTTCTTAAAAATGGATATATCCAGACTTGTCCAGGGATTAAAAAAAAACAAATGAGGGGTTTTAACCCCTAATTGAATCTTGTACCCCCAATTTTTGCAAACAAGTTGAAGCAACCTTCTACGTTTCTTATAGAGGGGGTACAAGCATGGTGTAAAATAGTGGTTTTTACCCCCAAATTTGAAAGTCAGTGGAAACCCTGTTGTCTGAGGAGAATTTCAATAAAAAGGGCAAACAGAAATTAGTGTTTGCTTCTATCATGCTTTGTTCATTTGTATTTGGGGTAACAAAAAAAGGGGATTTTTTCAAAGAAATTAGGTTGTATTAGACTTAGAAATGAAGAAGAAAAAAAAAGAAAAATAAAAAACTAAATCTAGTATTATCAACACATTTAAAAAAGGAGAAGAAAACTGGTAACTTAGGTGAAGTAAAACTGCTCAAATACAAATTGAGCTCCAAGTTTTAAAGAAATGAGAGATTGATCAATGGTGCGTGAAAGGTAAGGGTCATGACGTCATGTAGTCAGTAATCAAGGTCAACTGCTGACACAAAGAAATCTGTATCTATTTATAGACTAATTCAAAACGTTTACACAAGTTTTGTAAGATATAATTTCTATTCATGGATGTTTTATTTGTTTAATTCTAAAGGTAAGAATGTGTTTCAATCATAACCCTGACCTGTAGATGGCTGGTTTGTTAGGACCTTTCTCTCCGTGGTTTCACCTTTTCCAAAACAAATTTCAATGATCATATATTTAAGGATATGTACAAAACAAAGCATGGGAAGTAAAGAGGTATAAGGAGAAAGTGCTGGTCATCTTTTTCTTTGTTTGCCTGAATGTTTATTGTTTTCCAAAAGTAATAAGGACATCACAAGTAGACATTTCTTACTTGGGAAAAGAGTTAAGCTGGTCTACAAAGTTAAAACTGGCCTTTTCCGGAAATCACACAATCTGTCACCCCCTCCCGAAACAGAGATCGTATTTTGCTTTATATTTAGACAATTAATTTCGCAGGTCAAATTTACATGTAGAATTTCTAGTCTTTTACCTTTACCAGAAGAAAATAAATTTTCACGCTAGTCATCAGTCGTAAACAGAGAATTCTGAATTTAATAATTTAGATTCAACTCCCATTTAAATGTCGTAGTAAAAGAAGGTCTATGAAATATCCTAATATTGTTCAATCAACCGTAGTAAATGAAGGTCTATGAAATATCCTAATATTGTTCAATCAACTAAAACAGTATTATATTTACATCGTAATGTGTAAAGAGTTATGCAGTTTTGCACACGGCACTATTATGCCACCCGAGATTCTAAGCTGTGAGTAATGACTGATTTCTTAGTTACTCGTTCTTGTCATTTCATCTGTTGCATCATTCTTGTTGGACTATGATAACGATTTAGGTAAACAATAATTCAATTGAATTCAATTACGGAAAGATTATTAGTCAATCAACTGCTTCAATCAATGCTTAGAACTTTACTAATTTTCATTCGTCAAGTAAAGGCTAATTAGTCAGACTCCGCCTACAACTTCTATTGATAATTGATTCCGATTGGCTGTAAGCGGTAATTGACGCCACGCCTACCACTTTCGTCTACCCGACTTAGATGTGGCCGATTATCGATTTTTCATGACACAGTTGATTGGGTTGATTATCTAGAGCCGAGAACTAACTGACAGTTAATTACCATAGACAACTGTGTACTTGTTAGATCTATAGACAGCCGATAGGTTGGGGACCGGGACGCGTGCCTTGAGAAAACTTGTCGTCCACCGGAATCCTTTGATAGGATTTTTTGTCGTCCCCTGAGAAAAGTTGTCGTCTCAGACGACAGTACTGTCGTTTCCGAGAGCCCTGCCCAAGATTTCGGCTGAAAATCTGCTAGTTTCAAGCACAATTTTAGCGAAAAGGGGTGATTCTAATAAACGCCCATCCCCTGATTCCAGATTAATAAAGTGCAAGTCATAACCAAAGATCAATTCCAAAAGCAATGAAAAAAAGGATGTCCAGCCCTCAATCTGTTGGCAATGAAGAAATTTCATCGAAAAATCATATTTTGCAGTCCGAATGTAACAAAACTTTGCCAAATTCGACTTGCTGAACTTTGAGTGTATGAATTGACACTTGGTTTGCAAATTTTGACCAACAAAATTAGAATACCTGTAATAAATGCCCACCCTCTACATTTCCATCGACCATGTTTCTAATAAACGCCCGGGTGTTTATTAGAATAATTAGGGTAATTACAGTAACTTTATGCAGATGGTATAATTATTAATAAAATATTGACCTATTCCTGGCTATGTTCACATTCTTTTTACTCCATTACCAGACAGCCAAATTTTGTACTGTTCCTACCCAAAAGATGTTGCAGATGACAATTTCAAGTTAGTAAACTATTAAAAATCTTTGCATTTTAGGTTAGAAAGCATTGTGGATAATCAAGAAATTGCTTATCACAAGCAATTTCTTCATTTTCCAAAATGTTTTCCCAAGGATTGTCTTGAGGTACATTAAAAATCTTCACTGTGAGTTAACCCTTTTAAAACAAGATTTCAGACTCGTCCAAATTGAAAGGAGTTGTAGGTGACTTGGAAAATGGAAATTGTGTACATTATGACATGGTAAGTATTGACATAAAATGAGAAAAGGCTGGAATTCAGCAGTTTTTCTCTTCTTTCGCAATGCTATACAAGGTCCATATGATTGGTAAAGTGAAAATCAGGGCTTATTTGGAAAGGGTTAATGGAATCTTTCCCAAACAATCACTGGCTTTGACTTCTCTAACATTGTAAGTTTTGGAAAATCTTTGGAGAAAGAAGTAAATGACTTTTATTTTCTCATCTCTCAACCTTTTTTTCTATTATACAATTGGCACTATTGTGCATTTTGTAGTACTTATTTTGTTGTCTGTTTCTCTCTTATACATTTTTACCTGTTCTAAAAGTCTTGTTCAGCTCTATGCTTGTATCAAATGCCATCAATGCCCTTTTTTCCCATATGTTTGTATTTATTTTCAGTTTTGAGATCAGTGTAGATATGTTAGATTACATGGATGAGGTCCTCACTTTACAACATCAAGGTAGAAAGAAAATTTATCAAACTCTTTTTTAACCCTCACCCAAAATGACAAAGTTTTGATATGGTTTGCTGTAAAAGGTGTTCTAGATGACAAAATAAATGTAATAGAAAGAATAAGTATCAATAACAGTATTTTCTTCTTTGTCTTCAATGTTTTCCAAAATCATTTCCATTTGGTAAAACAAAACATGTATTGTTAAGGAAAGGGTTTATAGACTAGTTCAATTTGCCTGTTGCTGCAAATAACATGAAAAAATATGCAAAATGTAATAGAAAACAAACTTTAGTACTTTAAACAACTAGCTGTAGGCACCATAAAGCAATTTTATTTGGCAAATGCTGCAGTATTAACTTCAAAATGTAGTTAACATTACAGTGAAAATGATTTCTCTGAAATTTTAAATCAACATTTTTCCATCTATATGTCCTTGGATTTTGGGTTTGACAGAAAACTCAAGTAAATCAACGCTCAATTAATTATCTTGAACCCATTGTCAAGAGATAACAATGTGCTACCATATTCTTACACAATTTTCTTACTCTATCAATTTCAGTGTTTAGTTGCCTTGACAGGTCGAGATCCAACTCGATGACAAACGCCGGACAATGTCGGCTAGCTCCGTTGATATTATGCATACAAGATTCGTGCCAACTGTATGATTATACAGTCAAAACTTTGTTTAAACTTCATTCTAGTGAGTATACAATATCCAGGGTTTTCCATGACGCACAAATTGTGCGTCCTTGTCACAATTTCAAAACAAATGATCCTCTAGAAATTTACCTGTGGGTCATTAATGACGCAAGTTTTAAAGTCCAAATTATCTTACATGATACTTGAGTCCTAAGGCGTTTTTAAAATTTGACCCACAAAATCGGAAAATGACCCCAAACTTTGGAGGCAAGGGTGTCACAACAACCCCCAAATTCTTGTGCATAGGGGAAACCCTGAATATCTAACCCTTTGTGAAATGACAAACATGTGTTAGTAACTCAAATTTTAAACTGATGCATTGATGTTTTAATGAAAAAGTTTGTCACATATGCAGGGAAATTACTTCTGAAAAGCATCTTCTTATCTACATTTCTATTGTCATGACAATATGGAATGAATCTATCCAGTTAAACGTGAAGTAATTTCGGACAAACAAATACTCTTTCGTGGGTATTGTAATAAAATCACGTAACTACGGCTTGAGTCAAGCTGTAGTTACAAGATTTTATAACAACACTGACGGTTTATCAAAACATAACAGTAAATCCAATCTATTTTTAGCCTAAAATTATTTGCTATTGCATCAGAATCTGAAAGAATTTCCAAATTATTGAGGATATAGATGTAGCTTGCATTTGTTTTAAAGGTGTTGTCTGTCTATCTTTTGTAGATATTTGTGTGTTTATTTCATGCAGACAGTGATCAAGTAAAAAAAAAAAAGCAGCAGATTTGTTCACAAATTGTGTGTTTCTGTTAATGTGTATGAAAAGTGAGTCTTTCAAAACAAATGAATGATGTTTCTATTAGAATTCTTGCAAAAAATAATATGTTCTCATTGTATTGCTGCGAATGACTTTGTTTATTGTCACACATTTTGTCTTTGTATTGCACATTGTCTTTAGCATTCAGAGGTATGCAACACTACATAAAACTACCCATTTACATGTAAATATATGATGTCTCTACTATCTTGTCTATTTTACCAAACAAACATGGTTTGGCGTCCCTGACCGCTTTGGAAATGTTACTGCTGTCTTAGAATTGCTGTATATGAAGAAGTTCGAAGAAATTATTATTGATCTTGATCCAACTGCACATAGGCACATAGTGGTCTCAAATGCCATATCACTGCTTTTCAACAAAAAACCTCGTAACTGCAGCTTTAAACAAGCTGCAGTTATGATTTTTTCATTGAAAAGCGACAATATAGGTCCCCATTCCAGATGTGAGCTCATTTCAGTGAAGATAGTGAATATTTGTTCTAGGACTTAACTTGATGCAGAAATTTAAAAACAGGACTCTGAACATAGTCCTTGGGCTAGATATGGTTGGAGTTACCACTAAAATGGACAAAGGGACACCTATATATCTTGAAAGACCTATCCAAAGGAAGAACAAAAATGCAATGATATCCACTCTGCAGAGTAGCTATACCTCAGAATGTGCATTTGAAATTTGATAGGGTTTGGATAGTTGAAAATCAGTGCAAGGTTTTGAAATGTTTAAAATAATGTGGCTTTACTGCTTTCTATACTGAGCATACACTGCATATATAAACCAGATGCATAGAAATACAATTCATGTTGAATAATTTGTCCTACACAGCATGTATATGGAAAAAATCACAACAGGTATATTCATAAAGGGAGGTAATAAGCCGAGCAAATTACATGCTTTTCAATATGGAGTATGGCATTATTATGTCATAAGCCGAAAATGAAAACCCTCTGTATTTTCTTGAACCTGTTAATGAATTCTGGCTGTTGTGTCATTTCAAAGTGCCGGATAAGCAAAAATTTAACAACCTTCTTGTTTCCATGGCAACTGTCTTTTTATAGAAGTTTCAGCATTAACTTCAACTAATCGCAAAAAAAAAACATTTTAAAACTATTATAGTAATAAAACACATTTTAGTTTTGAAATGTCATTTTGTTAAGACATCTCTTTCACAAAACTAATTAGTATGCTTATGAACATTAATAAAAACTTTAATAACAAGATCGTGAAACACAAATGCCCAAGGAATGGCAATGTTAAGGACTGATAAGGGTTAATGAATGACCTTGAGGAAGGTCATATTGATATTGCACGAACAGATAAATATCATTGTTCAAAAGAAGGTTACATACAAAGTTATAGCTTTGTATGTCAAATATTTTTGGAGAAAAGGCCAGTGTTGAGTTTTCATACAGACAGATGGACGGACAGACAGATAGACAAGAGTAAAACAATATGCTCCTGCGTGTTTAAATGGCTGAAATGAGACATTTTTAGTTGCAATGTAAATATGATGTGTGTTTTATACCGTAATTCAAAAGGTAAAATAACACAAATAAATTAATTATTACTTCGTTGGCAAATTATGGACAATTATAGGTAAGCTGCATGTAGATCTAAAAGGAGACAAGAAAGAGACGGGGGACTCAGTATACAGTGTTTTTGACAGCATTTGGGGTTAAGGATAAATTCCTATTGTAAGCCCTTTAAAGTTTAAGTTTTTTAAAAGTAGGTCAAACTCAAAGGTCAGGGTAACTAGGTCAAAGGTTATGGTCCCAAATAAATGGGCGTCCTCATCCCGTAGGTTTCAAACCAAGGCCAAAGAAGTTCAAGACCTTTTAAAACCATCTGCATGCAAAGTCTCATAACTATCACCCTTCCACTTCTGTTTGTTTCTTGCACCTCACAATACCATGCAGAATGACACTGGACATGGATATGACATCCAAGGCAAGAAGATCAGCCATCTTTTCTACATGGATGACCTAAAGACCTTTGCCAAGAACGATCACCAGCAAAACAACTGCTCGAGACAGTAAAGGTCTTTAGTGATGACATATGTATGCAATTTGAACTGGACAAGTGTCCAAAAGCCACCTTCAAAAAAGGAAAACTAACATCAACATCTGACATGCAGCTAGAAAGAGACAACATCATCAAGAAACTTGACCAAGACACTAAATAAAAATACCTTGTGTTAATGAAGGTGACGGAATTCAACATGCAGCAATGAGGGAAAAGATCAGAAAAGACTATTACAGAAGAGTTAAGGCTTACCATCAAGAGTGAACTAAAAGCTGCAGATAAGATTGAAGCCATAAACACCCTGGCAGTCCCAGTTGTCACATACAATTTCATTATCATAAACTGGCAAATGCAAGAAAAAAGGAAAACTTGACACAAAGACCAGACAGTTACTAACAACAGAAAGAATGCACCATCCAAAGATTGACGTTGAAAGATTGTACATACCACGAAAGATCGGTGGCAGGGGCCTCTCATAGATTGTGATGGCATAAACACGTATTTGGAGACAACACAAGACAATCTGCTACATATGATCCGGGAACATGAACGTAACAAAAAACTTTACTCAATCTCAGAGCAAGCCAGAAAATTCATTCAAGAACAGAACATTGCACAAACGACAAGAAATGAAGAAGAATCCGTCACAGAGTTTGCCAAAAGAACAAGACGGACAAAGGCAAATGCCCAAAAGAGGATGACACAAAATGGAAAGCCAAACCAATGCATGGGCAATACCCGTAAGGTTTGACAAACCAGATGTTGACCAAGATCAGACACATAAGTGGCTCTCTAGTGCAGGTCTCAATGCAGAAACAGAGGGAATGGTGATAGCAGCACAAGATCAGAGTTTGGCTACAAGAGCATATCACAACAAGATCATCAAAGATGGTACAGATCCAAAGTGTAGAATATGCAACCAATATGATGAAATTGTCTCAGGCTGTCCAACATTAGTGCCAACATAGTACATTCAAAGACATGACAAGGCAGCAGGGTACATTCATTGGAAAATCTGCAAGCAATCTGGACTCCCAGCAAACAAAAAATTGTATGAACATCAACCAAAAACTGTCGTAGAGGGACATGTCAGTGAATACTGGTACGGAGATCAAGGCTAACAGACCAGACATCATCATCAAGAACAAATTGGACAAGACATTCATTATGGTTGACATGGCGGTTCCATCTGAAAGAAATGTCTCCGTCCAGGCACTTGAGAAACTATCAAAATACAAAGACCTTGAGATAGATGTAGCCAGAAAGTGGGGTATGGAGACGACAACTGCACACGTCGTTGTAGGTGCACTTGGTCTCATTAAGAAGGGACTTGACAAAATATTCAAACAAATCCCTGGTGCACCAGTTATCGAGGAACTGCAGGAGAACATACTCCTCGGAAGCGCACATATCATCAAAAGAACGCTGTAATAATGAAAACACTATAATTGCAAAACAAGAGGTCCAGAGGGCCTTATCGGTCACCTGAATCAAATGAGCAGAAACAGTTAAGGAAAATGTCAAAAGTTAACTAATAGCACAACCCCCTAGCACCACCATTTCTTGATAGTCTTTTTTCTCTTGTACAAACTTATTTAAAGACTCAAATACCAAATGTGAATTCAATCCAACAATAGAACATTTCTTAATATGTACCCTATTTACCCCCTTTTGGTCCCTTTTGGGGCCCCAAAGGGAGATAACTCCATGATTTGTAAAAATCTGAAGCGGCTTCCCAATGGGATACTTCCTGCAAAGTTTGGTAGAAATCTATCCAATGGTTCTCAAAAAGAAGTAGAAAATGTTCAAAGTTAAGTAATAATGCGAACCCCTCCCATCCCCCATCCCCAGCACGACCATCTATTGACAGATTTTTTTCTCTTGTACAAACTTTTTAGTCCTTGCCCTAAACACTTTAACTTCCAAATGTGTATCCAATGCAACAGACGGTTCACGAGTAGAAGATTTTTTTAAGATGTACCCTATTTACCCCCTTTTTGGCCCTTTATGGGGCCCCAAAGGGAGATAACTCCATGATTTGTACAAAATCTGAAGCGGCTTTCTATTAGGATGCTTCCGCCCAAGTTTGGTTGTTATCCGTCCAGTGGTTCTTAATAAGAAGTCAAAAATGTTAAGTTAACTAATAACGCGACCCCCCCTCCCAGCACGGCCATTTCTGGACGGATTTTTTTCTCTTGTACAAACTTTGTTGTCCTTGCCCTAAAGACTCTCAATACCAAATGTAACTCCAAACCAACAGCCGGTTCATGAGAAGAAGATTTTTTAAGATGTACCCTATTTAACCCCTTTTAGGCCCCTTATGGGACCCCAAAGGGAGATAACTCCATGATTCGTACAAATCTGAAGCAGCTTCCCATAGGGATGCTCCCTGTCAAGTTTGGTTGTAATCCGTCCAATGGTTCTCAAGAAGAAGTCGAAAATGTTACGTTAACTAATAACGCGACCCCCCTCCCATCCCCCCTCCCCAGCACGGCCATTTCTGGACGGATTTTTTTCTCTTGTACAAACTTTGTTGTCCTTGCCCTAAAGACTCTAAATACCAAATGTGAATCCAATCCAACAGCCGGTTCATGAGAAGAAGATTTTTTAAGATGTACCCTATTTAACCCCTTTTAGGCCCCTTATGGGGCCCCAAAGGGAGATAACTCCATGATTTGTACAAATCTGAAGCGGCTTCCCATGGGGATGCTCCCTGCCAAGTTTGGTTGTAATCCGTCCAATGGTTCTCAAGAAGAAGTCGAAAATGTTAAAAGTTAACGGACGACGGACGACGCACGACGACAGACAAAACACGGTCGCAATAGGTCACCATGACCTTCGGTCAGGTGACCTAAAAATACCTTCTGTCATAGATCTAGCTATCCCCTAAAGAATCTGCTATACATATATACGACCTACAACCTTGATTTTAAACGATGTCAATAAACTTTCAATATATTGCAGTTGCCCTTTTTGTTAATCCATGTGTTTTGATTCTACTTTGAATTCTTAAAGTAGCAAACGAGATCATTTGAACCATCTAATCAGTTCTGTTCATCATCATAATCATTCAATCATTAGTGTAAATTGTGCAAAGAAAGTATTAAAATATATAACAATTAATTTTAATAATGTATGAAGTTTACTGTATCAGTGTTTTCCTAAACTTTAGGGACATTATTTTCAATTTGATATTGGATTTAGGGTGTATTATTTTACGTTCAAAAGGGTTGTTTAGCCCTTATATTTAAGCAGATTTACAGTAAGATGCAAAATTACGGATGCTAAAAAATGACTGAATCTTGCATGAAAATGAGTGAATATGCCAAACGATTGAACATTAACTGTTACTAGATAACATAACAGATGCTGATCTTAGAAGCAAGAGCAAATGTCAAGTTTGAAAGCAATAGTTATGACAGAAACAAACTTATTTGTGACAGATGTTTGAAAGATGCTCATTAAAGTTTGATGAAGATTTTCTATGCAACAAAAAGGTAAAAATTGCTCGACATTAAATGATAGAGCAATAGATATCTGTCTTGAGGTTGGTATCATGGTCATAGAGGTGTGTGCAAAGTTTTAGAGTAATGGCGTTAGTAAAACAGAGATAACACTTTTACCAAACAAAAACCTAATTCGCAAAAAGGGTCACAGTTTTAAGTAGTGTCAATAATATTCGCGAATATGCAAATAAGGTAATTTGCATAAAATTTATGGTAAATTATTGAGCAAGTCATAAACTTTCATTTGATACCATTCTTACATCTGTAGGTCAATATTCAACCAAGACATGACCAAAAACGTGTTGAAATGACTGAACAATTTTATAGGGTTAAGGGTTTAGATAAGGTTTATGACCCAAAGCCCCTACGGACAAATTAAGTGCAATCATCGCTCAAAATATTTGATATATTAATTTTCTTTAATATTTAATATGTTTACGTAATTCCCCTGCACAAAAATGCCTCGTTTTGGAAAGTATTTACCAAATTTCCGTCGAAAATTGCAATTTTAGGAAAATTCATGAATATGCAAATGAGCTAATTTGCATAACATAACTAAAATGAAAGAATAAGTTATAAGCTTTCATTTGATATCATTCTGACAACTGTGTGCAAATATTCAATTAAGATACGAGTATGGCCGAATTCATTTTCAAGATTTACATAAGTAATTTGATGGGGCTAAGGGTTTAGATAAGGGTTACGGCAAAAAGCCCCAACCGTCAGAGTGTAAACAAGACTCAAAATGTTTCTAATAAAATGTTCTTTAAGAAAAATCATGTTTTCAAAATTCCCCCTGAAAAGAAACGCCTTGTTTTGGAAAGTATTTATCAAAATTTTCGCCAAAAAATGGACTTTTTAAGGGAAATCATTAATATTCATGAATATGCAAATAAGATAATTTAAATAAGATAACTACAAACGAAAGAGTGAGTCATAAACTTTCATTTGATACCATTTTGACACCTGTAGGTCAATATTCAATGGAAATATGACCAAATAAGTGTTATAAATTTGAATGAAAAAAATGATAGGGTTAAGGGTTTAAGATAAGGGTTACAGCTAAAAGCCCCGACGACCAGAGTGCAAACAACGCCCACAATGTTTCTAAGATAATGTACTTTATGAAAAACCATATCTTCTTGCATTAGAAATAAATGATAATTATAGAAAAATACTTTTTCGAATATTTCGACCAATTCTTATACTTGATTGCACATAAATCATATTTTAAAGAGGAGTAATGACGTCATAATAATTACATAATTTAAAAAATCATGATTCATAAGTAGTGAAATACATGCTCATACATATGGATTCAAAT
Organism: Fragum sueziense; assembly: GCA_963680895.1. Lineage (NCBI taxonomy): Eukaryota > Metazoa > Mollusca > Bivalvia > Cardiida > Cardiidae > Fragum > Fragum sueziense. The sequence goes on along the minus strand of OY804603.1, from coordinate 21,398,049 downwards.
AAATAGATTTATACATTCATTTAATATTTTTAATTATTTTTATGCCCCCGTATCGAGAGATCGGGGGCATATTGTTTTACTCATGTCCGTCTGTCTGTCTGTCTGTCTGTCTGTCCGTCTGTCCGTCTGTCCGTCTGTCTGTCCGTCCGTCCGTCTGTCCGAAAACTTAACCTGAAAACTTAACCTTTGCCATTTCTCCAAAACTATTTGACATACAAAGCTCAAATTTGGTATGCAACTTCCTTTCAACAATATCTATCTGTTCCATGCAATTTGACCTTCCTCAAGGTCATCCATTAACCCTTATCAACCCTTTACTCCACGAAAACTTAACATTTTCGAAAAATGGCCATTTCGGGGGCATTTGTGTTTCACAAACACATCTTGTTTCCCTTTCCCTTACCCCAAACCAGATTGTCATTCACGTCGTGAAGGGTACCTATATAAAGGTAAGGGTAAAATATATTTAGCTACTCTTCATGCCGGATATCATCACTGAAAAACATCCGTCAGATGTATATCTACAAATATATATAGGTGTCCTTTTGTCCTTTTTTCTGGTAATACTTACCCCATTTTCCTGGTCCTGGCCCAAGGACTAACAGTTGTAGATGTAATCCAAGAATGAGGGGATACTAGAGACATCATTATTTACAATAAAATATAAACCAAAATTCTAGGGTTTGGGGTATTTAAACTGTTTTGTTGTGTTTTGTTTGCTAAGTCTCACTTAAAAATGCTAGAATTATGTATTTGATGGCTAGAAATAAGCAAAAATGTTCATATCTTTTGTGTTTGTACAAGCTTCACAATTTATGAAGCCATACTTTTCTGAAATTGAAAAATTCTCAGACATTTGCCTCTCATTATCTTGAAGAATACCAGTAATACGCATTTGTGTTAGATTACAGGTTGCAAAATAATGAGCATCATCTGTATAATGTGTTTATGAATTTGTGTTTTAATCCTTTCCCAAACAGTGATGTCTTTTGAAATAACTAAGAATCATATCTCTGGAAAATATTCGAGACAAGGAAGAAAAATAAATTTTCTGTCTTTTCTTCAATATTTTCCATCCTTTCAAAAAGATTTTCTCTTCTAATGGTCAGATTAATGTTGCTGGTTTGGAAAGGGTTTATGTATTTAAGAAGCATTTAGGAAGCATTCGAATTGTTTGGGTTAGCCCATTCTCACATCATGATGCCTTTTGACTCCCTAGAAGATAAATACTGTGGAAAACATTGTGGTAAATGAAGAAATTGCTTGTAACAAGCAATTTGTTCATTTCCCACAATGTTTTCTAATCTACACTAAAAGACTTATACTTCATTCACTTGAAATTGTCGTCTGCAACAACTTTGAATTTGTACAAGTCTGAAATTCTGCTGTCTTGGAATGGGTTAACTTGTTGACAAGCTACTTTAGTACACCTTTAGTTTCCATTCTGAAGTTATTGTTAAGTTTGGGGCACTAAAGTTTATGTTTATACCTAATTTTATTGCAGTTTAGTTCTTTCACCTATATTACATGAGTTTCAGATATCCCATTCTTAACCCATTCCCATCCAATGACTAACTTCCCAAAAGATAAATGCTTTGGAAAACATGGAATATGAAGACATTACATGTGACAATCAATTTCTTCATTTCCCATAATGTTTTCTAGCCAAAAAGTTCCAAAAACCTTTAAAATGCATTCATTTGAAATTGTCATCTGCAACATCTTTGAATTTGGATCAGTCCAAATTTTTTCCATTTGGTAATGGGTTAAACAAATATATTGTAGACCAATCAAATTTCAAAGTGTGTCTTGAATTGCTGATTTGATATGATAGAAATGATACAGAAATTCATAGACTCTCCAAAGAATGAATGGTTTTGACATCAGAAAAATTTATGAGAAAACAAGGAGAAAAGCAACGTTTTCTATCCCAAGACAGTTTCAATGTCTAGTATATTTTGTTATTTCACACCCGAAAGTAGTAAACCAATCAAATCACCCCATTCGTACCACGTGAGTATACAATACCTAGAGCCGTATTGCACGCACGAGATAATTGCGTGGACGCACGGGATTCTCGATATTCCAAAGCGGCTAGATCGATATTGTACGATGCACCGGTTGAACCGTCCAAATATGCATTGCACTCATTTGAACCCTACAAATATCGATTGAACCGTACAAATATGGATTTTTTCCCAAATCGAGGCTGCAGTACAAAATATCCATATTCGCATCGAAGAGTAATCTCCCTTTAGTAGAGTTCTCGTTTGCAAAAGCAAAATTGTGCATTAGAGTTGAAGGTTTGTTTCAACATGATATTTTGAATTCACTGTCCTAAACAAGACATAGCTTTGATTCTGTGATTGAAAAAACACATTGGCAATATATTAAGACAAAAGGAGAAAATGATTTTAAACATCACGAAAGAGATTATTTTCATTTCAAAACATTTCTGAATTGTAGCGCATTTAATTTGCAGCAATGATAAAAATCACACTTAACCCTTTCCCAAACAAGACCTGGATTTGATGTCCATTAAAATGCTTGACAAAAAAGTTCTAAGAGAAAAGGAGATTTGCCGTTTATCAGCAATTTCTCCTTTTCTGTCAATGTTTACATTGTTGATTTACGCATGACATGATAGATAGTTTATATGACAAATTTCATGTACATTTCACACTATCATAATTTATGACGGTCTATTCAATCTTTTGAGACAAACATAAATCGATAAATATAGATTTAATGTCAGATGCCATGTATATTTCACAGCGTTAGAAATGTACATGAGGCCTACATTTTTTTCATGACACAGGCCTATGTTGTTTTCTTCCTTTTTTCACGTTGGAATTCTATTTAAAAGTAATTAGATCTAGATCTTAATTTTATACAAAATGAATCTTTGTCATGTTTTGTGTGAAAAAAATGATGTGAAATAAAGAGGTCATTTAACATGTCTTTGTACAATACCGAATTCTATTGGATTCATACTTTGCAGAACAAGTCTATATTTAGACTCGTCTATCGGCTCGTCCAAATATAGCCTCGTTCTGCAAAGTATTCATCCAATAGAATTCAGTATTGTACAAAGACATGTTAAATAACCTCATAATATTGGCATCCACTTTTGCAATTTAAATTTCAACCAGTCCAAAAAACGTTTACTTCTCCCAAAGCGTTTTACATGTAAATTTACCCCTCATGTCCCGAAATATTTTTATCGCTATGGCTCAGGATGGCAGCATAGAACACATACATGTACTCTAACCATACCATAGTTCCATGCTACTGGCATGTTTCAAATTCAGAGCTTTTCAATTGAAAACCTTATAATGTTATTCACTGGTGGTGAACTTGGCCAATGCGAGGGGTGTTTTTCGCTACAACAACATATATAGATATTTTGCGTTTAAATGTGAGTTTAAAGATTTTTAACTCTAATCGCAAGGATGATTATCTTTGAATCCTACATACAAAAATACATAGATGTAGGTCCCATGTTTTGCAAACCTAGAAAGTGGGGTTACTTTTTATAAGTTTGTTTGTGAAGTTCTTATCAAGTTGGTCAGGTTTCACTAAGATGGTTAAGAACATTAGTTTTGTAAATTTTAACATAGTTAAACTCAATAAACTGCAACCAATCTTATATGCCTGAAACATATTTCTTGTTCAATCAGCTGTCTCATTTTATAATGTAAGCACAAAAATGTAAGTTTGTTAGTAAGACAGGACCCTTGTACATACTTTGCAGGTCTCCCTCCTGACACTCTGGCTGGCCACAGAGATAGGTTCCTATCCCAATATAAAAGGTAAGCCATTGTGTATAATAGGGAATGATTTTATCAAGTAAACATTGACATTATTTCAGACAAACAATTGTATTTTGTTGGTGCTGTTATAAAATCTCATAGCTACGGCTTGATACAAGCGGTAGTTACAAAAGTTTTATTACACTGATGGTTTATCAATACAAAACAGTTAACCATGTCTATTTTTAGCACAAAATTCATGCCTATTGGAATTCTAAAGTTCTAAACCATGTAAGATTACATGCAACCTTTTTCCGTCTTTGTCAATTGAACATTGTTATCCCACTATTGGTTAAGGGCTAATTAATAATGACTGTTTTAAAAACTAAACACAGTTTATGCATAAGGCTAATTGAAAAGATTTTGTTTCAATTTATGTAAACTCTTTCTAGATGTTCTATATGGTAAATGCATAGGTAGTTCATTATGCAGTTATAACAGTTTTTGCTCTAAACCAATGATAAACTAGAAACATTCATACAGATTGATGCTATTTGATTATTTTCAGATTAAAAGAGTTTTATTTCAACAGTGCTAACCTCCAGTATTTTAAAAATCTAGTCCAAGTACCACACTTACCTGATGTGAGTAAAATTACTTTTTTATACGCCCGAAGGGTTGTATTATGTTATCCGTCTGTCTGTCCGTTAGCAATTTCTTGTGTGCGCAACTCCTACAGTTTTGATCGGAATTTGATCAAACTTGCCACAATGATTCTCCATGGTGTCTAGTTTTGCACACCGCTTATGGAATTCAGATAACTCTTTTCGTCCTTGAATTATCTGCCCTTGAATTGAAAAATGGCCAATTTTATTGACAAGCCTCTCTCGGGCGTATATGTGCCGCTCTGCGAAGCTCTTGTTTTACACTAAAGACATATTTGGCAGGTAAATGGGAATCCATTTGTAGGTTGGACGTTTGCTAGGCTGCTCTTTAACCCACAAAATGAAGGCCTTGGAAAACATTGTGGAAAATGAATAATTGCTTGTGACAAGCAATTTCTTCATTTCCCACACTGTTTTCTACCCAAAAAGACTTATAAATGCAAAAATACATCCACTTACAATTGTCGTCGCATCCTTTTTTTGGATCAGCATCTTTTTTCAGACCAGTCTAGAATTTTCCTGTCTGGTAAAGGGTTAACTTTTTAATACTCTTCAAAACTATGTTTTAGGGTTTATAAGAGTCAGCTGGTGTAGTTGGCTGGTATTGTCATCTTTAACATTTTCAAAAAAAAAAAAAATATGTCATTCCCTATTTAGACCATTATGCATCTAATCAGGCTTTACTCTGTATTTAGTACCATAACCTTAAAATTTGACCTACTTATCAAAAGGTTAAATTGGTCGCTTGCCTGTCTATGATACACCAATTTTTTTCCATTGATTTTTTTGTGTTTTTTTTTTTTTTTTAAAAGAACTTTAGTGTTTAATAAAGAAAAAGATGATAAAATAAGTTTGTTGTTTTCTATCCTGTATTTTACCTCCCAAATTCAAAAGCTGACTAGTTATGACAGACATACATTTAACCCTTTCCTAAACAAGACCCGGTTTTGACATCCCTAGTAGAAATGGCTTGGGAAAACATTGAGACAAAAGAAGAAACTGCTGATAAACAGCAGTTTCTCCTATTGTCTCAATATTTTCTGTGTAATCTTACACACAAATTCTACCGTAAATAACATCCCTTTTGTTGTCTGCAGAAGCTTTCAAATTATCAGCCTTAAAATTTAGCCATTTGGGAAAGGGTAAAATTTTACATTTTATACTGCAGGAACCTCCAAATTTCCTTATCCAATCAGATTTTAGTAAACATGAGAAGCCAGTGACGGTTGTCCATGATGAACCGGAGCCAGAAAGAGAATCAGTGACACCAGAACCAGAAACAGTCACAGATCTTGTGGATACTTCAGTATGTAGGATTGTCATAGCACTGATAGATAAAGTGTAGGATATTTAGAAATAAATGACTTACTTTAACTCGGTACCACACTTATACTATATGAAAGTGACTTGCAAATTTGTCTTTTGAAAATATTTGTGGATCAAGAAAAAAATGCTGATAATCAGCATTTTCTTCTTGGCCAACAATATTTTCAATAACTGTGCCAAAGTATACACTTGGAGTCTTTTAACTCTGAAGTAAATAATCTCTAAGAATTAAGTAAACATTTTAAGCCAAAGACCAGAAACAAAAACAAGAAAGAGAATCAGTGACACCAGAACCAGTGACTGATCTTGTGGGCACTTCAGTATGTAGGATTGTTATAGCACTAATAGGATGTTTAGAAAATTCAGTACAACACTTATACTATTTGAAAAAAGCAAATTTGTCTTTTGAAAATATTTGTGAATAAAGATGAAAATGTTTGTGTCTGTTACCTGTCAGCTTAACAATATTCTACAGGCTACATGATTTTCACTTTCAGTTTTAATTTGTCAAAATATTTGTTTTGATGGATGTCATAAAAAAAGACCCATAAAGGATATTCAGCAATTTCTTCTATTCACATAATGTCTTAGATTTCAGATGCAGAAACATTCAAATTTTTGTGTGCTCCTTTCGTAAGATCAGGGGAATATTGTTTTACTATTATTTGTCTATTTGTCTTAATGATACTTACGGGAAAACTTGCTTTACAAGCATTTGTATTTCATAAACACATCTCGTTTTCATCATAATTATGCATGATCTGTTCTTTACATTTTACTACCAGGAAGACAGATTTGATGCAGCTTTTGGCAGTAAATCAGACTCCTTTGTGTTCAATGGGGGACCACCAGAAGTAGATGAAAGGTAATTATGAACCCAAAACTATTGTCAATTCAAATTAACCTTCTCATGCTGTTCGCATCATATTCCTGCTGTGACCAAAGCTTTGGCAGACAGTATAGCCTAAGATCAGCCTGCACAGAGCCGTGAAGTCTGATATTAGCCTGTACTGCCTGCTTTCTACTGAATTATTGTGACAGAAATTTCAGGTAACTTTTTGAAACATCTTTTAAGTTGGCATTTTTTCTTTGAAACAGCATTAAGGTCAGCAGGACCAGGGTTTTCCACAATGTTTTCCAAAGCCTTTATCTTGTGGGGTGCCAAAAGGCGTCAATATCTGGGAATAGGTTAAATTATGATCATGGTTATTTGATTATAATGCAGTTGTAATGATTATCAGGCCAGCAGACTATTTTCATTGGGCTGTGTCTGTCACGTGTGTGTGTGAATTACATCTGTCTGTCCAGTCATCAACTTTTGCTTTTAAAATCTTCTCAAAACTTACTGAACTTAGTTTCAACCAACAGTCACGGGAATAATCCTTGTTTTTGTAGAGATTTATTGATAGAAAGGCTAACAAAAGAAATTCAACAGTTACGAGCAGAACTAGAGAGGGTGAAGACGGAGGATCAAAGAATAATCACATCACTAAAAGACGAGATATCCAAGTTGGAGAAGATATTAGCAGAGTTGAGACTGTCTGCAGACACGGCTATGACAGAAAATGAGTCATTAAAGGAAGAGTTGAATAAAGCTAGAGTACATGCAGGAGCTGCTGTGAAGCTAACTGAATCTGAAAGTAAGGAAGATTTTCTTGAAATTAATGATGAGTATTGCTGAATTAAGTCAAACAGGCAGTGTAGAACAAGGTTAGACTGCACATATTAAACTGAATCAGAAAGGAAGGAAGCTAAACTATCTCTTTGTAAAAGGTAATACAATTTGAAAGCTGTTGCAGACAACAAAATTAATGTTAAAATTGATAGATTTCTGTACAATATAGCTTGGAAAATATAGAGGCAAAATGATAAAATTCTGGTCATCAGCAATTTCTTCTAAGTCCTGAATGTCTTCACAAACCCTGTCAATTAGGAACATCAAAACCAATTCTTGTTTGGGAAAAGTTTAAATCATGCAGGCAGTATGGAGCAAGATTAGACTGCACATATGTGCAGGCTGATCTTGTTCTAAACTGCTTGCCAAAGTGGTCTGAATATTTTAGATCAAAATGACAAAATGTATTGCTCCATTTTGGTGAGAAAAAATGAATGTCCTGACTATATGCTAAATATGAGATTTTAACAAAGCTATGACAGAGAATGAATGATTTAAGTGACATTTCAGACTTTTTTGTCATAAATTTTACTTTTATTTTTTTCTGAAAGAGCATGTATTCTTATGGAAATTCTGAAAATTTCAAGCCAAAATATTGCGCCGTTTACGAGTAATATAATTACTATGTTTTTGTGTTAAAAATAAACAAATTGTTGTGGACAACAGTTCAGATTTATATGAAATTTTTAGTTTCTGTCTCAACTTTAAAGACTTGTTTTTCGCTTATCAGCAACAACTTAAAAAAAACTGATAGCATTTATTCTTATTAGATTAATCAATCTTGGCATCAAGACATACTTTAAAAAAATTGAAATGAGAATGGAATGTCCCTTTAAATGAGGAGTTAAATAAAGCCAAAATAAATGCTAGGGCCGCTGTGAAGCAAACTGAATCAGAAAGTAAGGAATATTTATTTGGAAATCAATTGATAAGTGGTGCTTAAAAAAATCAAGCTGGCAGTATAGAACAAGATTAAAATGCTCATATGAGCAGACTGATCTTATGCAGAATTTGAATTTGTATTTCTGGATCAGCATTACCATTGCAATACTCTGTTCCATTGTAAAAAAAGTAATCATCCATTCGATGAATATGAGATTTTAACATTTTGATAATGCAATGACATAGAATGATTCATAAAAGGAGAAATTGAATAAAGTGAAGAGAACAAATGTTTAAGAATGTGTGCTACATGTGCTTTGTTAAAAATGAAATATTCATCATATCGAATGTGAAATCTTAAAATTTTGGCAATTTTCTTATAACTGACGGATTACTTAATGTTACCACCCAAGTTGTTCTTCTGTTTGCCTTTCTGTTAGCAAATACTTGTCAACTCAATTCCTTAAGATTGTATCAGAGTAAATTTAACCCTTTATGAAATGACAAAAATTTAGGGTGGTCCAACTTGAAAGCTGTTTCAGAGGATAAAATGCATGTTGATAAGGATATGATTCTCTCACCAAATAGCAAAGAAAATAATGAGGCAAAAGGAGAAAATGCTGGTTTGCTTTTATCTCAATGTTTTCCCATGTCTTTTTTCTATCATGGATGATAGCTTTATCATAATGAATGTCTTATTATTGGAAAGTTTGTTTTAGAGATAAATTATCTACTTATTTTCATCTACTTTCAGAACTATCCAAAGCAAATGAAGAAAAATTTAAGAAAATGAAAGATGTGTACCAGAAATTAAGAGATGAACATGTTACTCTACTAAGACAGGTATTTATTCCAAGTGACTAAATTGAAATCTGTGACAGGCGACAAAATTAATGATAGAGATAGAATTTTTGTAAAAATAGAGCAAAAATATCAAGGGTAAAATGGAAAATGTTGGTATTCAGCAGTTTAATTTTTTCACCCCAATTTTGACTGTGTTTTTGTAACCTTTTTTTCAAAAGGAATTTCAAAATGAGGCTTTGTTCGGCTTCCTGTATCTACTAAATGAATCATTATCAAGAAAGACTACGCTTCAAAGCACAAAACCATGGCTTGTTTCAGATTGGCTGAAAATAGTTTACGAATTCAGTAATTATTGTAATTTTGTATGTTTTTACAGCATGCAGATGTGACCAAGCAACACACAGCTGATAAGAAAACTTTGCAGGAAAAGGAGCAAATTATACAAGTATGATATATTAACCCTTTCCCAAACGGCAAAATTTTAGGGGGATCCACTTCGAAAACTGCCATAAATGACAAAATGGAAGTTATTAAAAATAATATTTTTGTAAAATATGGCATAGAAAACATTGAGACAAAAGGAGAAACTGCTGGTTATCAGCAGTTTCTTCTTTTGTTTCAATGTTTTCCCAAGCCATTTCTTCTATGGACGTCAATTTCGTCGTCAAAACAAGGTCTTGTTTGGGAAAGAGTTAACAGTTACAGATTCTTTTATAATTTTATTGATTTCTATCAGTAAAATGTTAATGTATAATTATTTAAACATGATAAGGACTCTATGCCTTTATAAAGTGTAGGAGTTATTCCCATTATTATATAAACAATTGTGGTCAAAAACTTATTTAAACATGAATTATCATGGATTTTGACAGGGAATGATAAATATTTTGTTTCCTTTTTATTTTCAAATTCAAATCACATTGACTAGGTTATGCCAATATGTTTTATGTTAATTCTAGAAACTTACATAATTTTGCCTCAGGTTTTAAGCTTTAATGCTAAAATTGAATTTTTAACAATTTTAAGATTTATTCAACTTAGTGAATTTTGTTCATTGTAGGAAGTAACTGGAATTTATTCATTTCATGGCATTTTATTTTGAGTCAGAAATTTATGGAATGTCTTGAGAACTAACACATTTGACCTAGCTATTTTGATAATTATGACTTGTGTGCTTATGCATATTTGCATGTGTGAAAGCATTTTAGTTGTTACCCAAATAATGCTTTGTCATTTGTGTGAAATAGTTGAAGTGAAACTTGCATGGGTCTGCTGAAAGAATAGAAAAGATGTTTGATAGAACTTCAACATAGTTTTTTTTTATCCCCATTTGACTATAGGGTTGTTCAAATTAAAATGTATTTCTTACAACTAGGATTGATAATTTTATAGCAGACATTGATGATTTTGAAAACTTTATGTCCTTTATGGTCATCAAATCTGTTACTGTCATTTTCATAATAATAGAAAAGAAAACAAGGAGTCATTCCTCAGTTCCTGTAAGGTCTGATGTTAAATATGGTGAGTTACTTATAAAGAGGACCATTCCATGATGATAAACATTTGGACTGCCTTAACACTTTCCAAAACAAATCCTTGTTTTGTAGCTCTAGTGGAGAAAGATTTTTAACTCATTACCATACACTGATGCTTTTTGATGCCCTACATGATAAAGGCTTTTGAAAACACTGTGGTATAAGAAGAAATCGCTTGTGACAAACAATTTCTTCATTTCCCACAATGTTTTCTCCATAAACAGACCAAAAATGTAAATATCATGTACTTGAAATTGTAATGTACAACATCTTTGAATTTGGGCTAGTTTAAAATTCTGTCATCTGGTAATGGGTTAAAATATAGATCAAAAGGGACTGAATCAATTGCAAACAAAATTTCTTCATTTCATTTTATTTTATTGTCTGCAACACCTTTGAATTTGGACCAGTCTGGAATTTTGTTGTTTGGAAATGGTTAAGCTAGTTTTGAAATTAGCATAACAAGGTTCTTCTTTAGGGTAACAATTCTTCCCAATAACAGAGAGCTAAATTAAATGCTTTGAATTAAATGTTTGGCAGGGTTTTTATATAGAAATTAAATGCCTTCTTGATAATGTAGCTGTTTATTAACTCCCTCCCAAACAACCCGATATTTAGGTGACCCTATGCATGTAGAAAACATTGTGGTGATTACAAACATTTTCTCCTCTTTATATGCCATTAGGGTTATTTCATTTAAACTGTTATGGTTTTCTATTGTCCATCCCTCCATTAGCAAATTTTATCAACCCCTTTAATAAAGCGCCTATAACTCTACCTTATTGATAAATTGATATTGAAAAAGTCACTAATTGAGATGGAAAAATATTTGAATTCTTATTATCTTATATGGAAAGTTAGTTAACCCTTTCCCAAATAAGACCTGGCCCCGGTTTCTCGATAAAAATTAAGTACGTTCTCATGCTCAAATTTGAGCACCGTGCTCAAATTGCACGAAATGCGCATGGAGTATTCCTTTGGAGTTGAGCATGTTCTCATGAGAATATACTTATTTTTTTTTTCTAGAAACCGGGGCCTGGTTTTGAAGTCCCTAATAGAAAAGGCTTGGGAAAACATTGAGACAAAAGAAGAAACTGCTGATAACCAGCAGTTTCTCCTTTTGTCTCAATATTTTCTGTGACAAATTTCACACAAATCCTATCTTTAATAACATCCATTTTGTCATTTGTGGCAGTTTTTGAAGTGGATCACCCTAAAGTTTTGTTGTTCAGGAAAGGGTTGAAACAAAGCATTGCATCAAGTATGGTAACTATTGTTGATGAAATCTGATACCAGCTTGTCGACCATTGTGTTTCATGAATTACTTGTAGCAAGAATCTCTATTTCAAACAATTGACATTTCCACAAGAATTGCATGTACAGAGTATGAATTAGAGTTTTGTTTCCATTATAGTAAGCATCTTGTATGCTTGTTTACCCTTTCCCAAACGACAACATTTTACGGTGGTCCTGTTTAAAAGCTGCTGTAGACAACTGCATGGATGTTTTTAAAAGTGCAATTTGTGAATAATATAGCACATAAAACATTGAGACAAAAGGAGAAACTGCTGGTGACCAGCAGTTTCTTCTTTTGTCTCAATGTTTTCCCATGCCACTTCTCTCCGGGACGTCAAAACCATGTCTTGTTTGGGAAAGGGTTAACTCTACCAAACAATGACTGACTTGAAATCATAAGGAGTGAAGCTTCAGAAAGCAAATAAAGAAACTGAAAACAAGAATTGTTGTCATTTTCCCCAATGTTGTCTACATAATTACCGTAATACTAGTTACCAACATTTCTACTTTCTCCTTGATATTTTCCAAGCTTTATCAATACAGGGCTTCAAAGTCAGTAATTGATTGGATATGGTTAACCCATTAAGAGATATTGACATATTTAAATGGCCCACAATATAAGGGCTTTGGAAAATGTGTTGAAAATGAAGAGATTTCTCCATTTCCCACAATGTTTTCTACCCTTAAAGACCAACAAATGTAAAATTACGTTCACTTGAAACTGTCATATGCAACATCTTTTAATTTGGAAAAGACTAAATTTTTGCCATCTGGTAATGGGTTAATAAGGTAATGAATGTATAAGAATTTTGAATGTTTTTTTCCTAATGCATGATTGCAATCCTGCATGTTTTTCCTGAAGGATAACCAAGCAGATATGGTCCGACTAGAAGAAGAGCGTAAAGTAATTCAGGATAGTTTACAAAAATCTGCGGACGAGGTCACACAAGAGCTGGCGGCGACAACGGCTAAAAATACAGATCTAGAAAAATGCAAACAGGTATGAAAAGGAAAACTTTCATAGTTAACCCATTCACAAACAACAAATGTTTGACTCGTGCAACTTGATATCCGCTGCTTGCTACAAAATAGATGTTGATAAAGATAGACTTATTGTAACTTATAGCACAGAAAATATTGACACAAAAGGAGAAAATGCTGATTATCAGCATTTTCTTCTTTTGCCTCAATGTTTTCTCAAGCCTTTTTGATGGGGACGTCAAAATCCAGTCTTGTTTGGGAAAGGGTTACATTCATGACAAGGTTATAAATGCAAGATTTGGCAATGACGAGGGCTAAGAATATGGAACTTAGAAATGTAAACAGGTATGACTAGGAAAACTTTCAAAGTTCCTTTCATAATAGCTTACACAAATCTGCGGATGAAGTAACACAAGGGTTTGCAGCAACAATTGATAAAAATACCGATCTAGGAAAATATAAACAGGTATGAATATGAAAATTTGCATAATTCAATTTGATGATCCTACGGAGCTTATCCCTTTCCCAAACAAGACCTTGTTTTGACGTCTATTAGAAAAAAGCTTGGGAAAACATTGAGACAAAAGAAGAAAATTTTTATAATCATCATTTTCCCCTCTTGTCTCAATATTTTCTGTTCTGTATTTTGCACAAAACCTTTCATTATCAACACCAATTTGTCATCTGCATCTGCATTTAAGTTTGTCAACCCTAATATTTGTGACCCGTCGTGCTAAAAGGGACCTTATCGGGTGTGTGAAAAATATCGACCCTAGTCAGTCTGTGCAGTCCGCGCAGCCAGACTAGGGCCGACACTTTTCACTTGTATGTAATTTTTTATATCTGGAATGTTTTCCCTATCTTACTTTACGTTCATTTTTCGAATACAGTATCTGGTTTACCTGTGCTGAGTCCGACAAAATTGTCAAAATTTGGATTTGTGGAGTTCGAATAAGGTCCCTTTTAGCGTGACGGGACACATTTGTCTATTTGGGAAAGGGTTAAGCAATAGCATAAAAGCATGGACCTTGAGACATGCAAACAGGTAGGTAGGGAGAGTTTGCATGTCTTTGCGTTCGGATATCCTCGGATAATGTCGACCAAAGATCGAATCATCGACTCGGAAGTGTGTGTATGAAGAAATCTTGAAAAAAATCCGATTTCTTAGCCGGAAGTAGCTACGCTTCATAAATATATAAATGCGGTATAATAATAATAATAATATAATAATAATATTCTATTCATAGTCTGAAAGTAGTTCTGCGAGATGCATCCAAGGTGTGATTCGATAGAGTTGTCCTTGGTGATCCAATTGATGTTTTTGGTATGACTCCATTGATGAAATTTTGACATTTGGTAATGGGATATACTGCATTAGTTTCAAGTCTCATCTGTAAGACATCTAAACTCTTACCCAAACAACAGAAATTTGACTCTTCCACTATGAAAGATGTTGTAGATGACAAATGGATTTTGATAAAGACAAAAAGGCCAGTAAGTACATATACAAGTAGTTGCTCATAGATTAGCCATGTCCCTGTTCCCAACCAACCATTTTGTTTTGCATTAACTGCATGATGATATACATGCATGAATCCACATCCAGTTTGTGAAATGACAGAGCTAATGGCATGGCATCTTCACTTAAATACAATAGATTGTTTGATTTTGTGAACTTCTATGGCAATGAATGAAACACTTATAGAAGATAGAAGATTAAAAATCTTTATCTAATAGAAGGATTTAGCTGTTTAGTATCCTTCAATTAGGTATGAGAATCATTTATAAAGTTTATTATCAGGCATCAGATCTAGAGACGTTTTACCAGGGCTGGCAGTTAGCTAAGGTAGGTGGACATTTAATCCTTTTCAACGCCAAAATATTAGTTGGTCCAAACTTAAAAGGGCTGCAGACCGCAAAATGTATGGAGATAAAGACATAATTTTTAATTTATTTAGAAAATAATGAGGCAAAAGCAGAATGCTGGTTATCAGCATTTTCTTCTTTCGTCTCAATGTTTTTCCAAGTCTTTTCTATTAGAGATGTCAAAATCAGGTCTTATTCGGGATATACATGTACATGTATTTATCATACCTCCAAAACTTCTTTTGGGCTATATAAGGGTCAGCTTTTCTGAAGTTGTATTTAGTCAGCTCTTTAACTCAACAATGATTGTACTAGTTAGTGTCATTCACACTTAACAGGTACAGGGGTGTAAAATTATTTTTTCTTCCACTCGCCCTGTAGGACTAGTGGCCAAAAAAAGCTACTCGCCCTTATGATTTTGTTACTCGTCCTGTAATTGTATTATGTGTTTGTCTTTTTTAAGGAAGATGTAGGAGGGTTATCTACAACATGTTAATTATCGACGTGTATTTAGGCCTTTTATCAGGAAACTTGAAAGTCTCTTTCTTACGTTTTGACATAATTCAAATTAACAGCAAAGTTTTCTTGCCTGCTTAAATGCTGGATATTTTCTCTAAAGTCTACAGAACAATTCGTTTCCTTCTTTTTCGGCCCACGAAAACACCGACAGCCAAGACTAGAATTCCAATGTTTACTAGACATACACCTTTTGTTGTGACTTACTCTTTTCATTATGTAGTAATGCTCATTCTTTTTCTCATTTGTCATCGTCATTCCATGAACTTTCGACCAGAATAACAACCTTTTAAGAATCATTCTTTTACTTGTTGAATAAATATGCAGTAGACAGCGGTGACGTAATTTATACACAGTAATAAATTATGTTAATATGTCACGGTGTCGCCACAGACAATTAATCCCCATACCTGCCTGAAAACTTCCTGTTTATCGTAGGTACTGTAAAAATACAAAATAGGAATCCCTTTGATCTGACAGAGTTTATAAATTTATTGCATAGATCGGAACCGAGAAAAAACACAGTATTGAGTTTGAAATATGTTTTTATTCATTTGCTAGGCAATATTTTTACTCGCCCGGTAGGACTAGTAGGTAACTTTTTCCACTCGCCCATTGCCAATTGCTACTCGCCAATGCGAGCGGGCGAGTGGAATTTTACACCCCTGAGGTAGACCCAATATCAAGCATAAAATAATGTGCATTTCTCCAGAGTTGTGGCAGACAGTTGTAGTACTTTTATCAAATGTGTGTATATTTGGATAACATAGGACCTTTAAATTTTCAGAGGAAACTTTATTAATTGTTCAAGCATTCAAATTTGAATACATGGCCGATCACTTTTGATATCACAACATCATTTATAATTAGCATTTCTTTTCATAGTCTTCTAAAATTCCATGATGGAAAATCTCTTTCGTATCATCGTTGGCTATTGTTTACTTGTAAATTCATGCTGAGAGAATCTGTCAGATATGAACTGATTTTTACTTTGAGCTAAGCAGTATTTTGAAATAACTAAATTAGAAAACAATTTAAATTGATTTGTCATGAACATTATCTGTAGTTTTGTATGATTTGTGCGCTAAATTTTATGCTTTTACAACAGTTTGTGCATGTATTACCGATTATTATGTCTATGTTTAGGATCTGGAGAACCAAGTAAAATCATTACAAGAGACGAAGGAATCACTGACAGCTGATTTAGAAGCGACCAAGTCTACACTTGATGATACAGAATCTCAGGTGAGAGACACTTCATTAGCTTGGGTATCATAGTTATTTAACACTCATCTAAAAGGCAAGAATGTATGTTGGTCTAATTTGAGAGCTGCCGCAGATGACAAAATTGATGTTGATAAAGATTGAAGAAGTCTGCAATTAATTACAGAAAATATGGAGGCAAAAGGAGAAAATGCTGATTGTCTGCATTTTCTTTTGCCACAATCTTTTGCCAAGCTCTTTCTTGTAAGGATGTCAAAAGGGAAATGGATGAATTAATAAAAGTTGATTATGGCTTTTCGAAAAGTAAAATATTACTTGTTTATCGTCATACCCTATATTGTAGCTACTCATTGGAATTGTCTCATTGAGACGATTCAAATGAGAACCCACAACCTAATATTTGAATTTGAAATGAAAAATTCAGAATGTCTTCATTCCCTTATATCTGCTGCTCTTAGAAACATTTTGATTGCTTGTATCACAGAGTTACACGTAGCTGGGTCATGGCTTTTCAAAATGCAAAATATACACAGATTCAAATAAGGATGCACATCATAGGTTTTTGATTAAAATAGCTAGTTTATAATGTCTGAAACTTCTCTTTTCCGTTGTAGAGAAATCCTTGAAGAAAAAAGATGAAAATGTTTAACTTAGTTTTTTGTCAAAATATCTTTTGTTTGAAAGTTTCTAAAGTCTGTGAAATAGCACCTTCAGAGATTTTTTGTTTTTCAGTTGAAAGAAACTTCAGAATCTAAGGCGGAACTAGAGAAGTCATTGACCAATGAGATAGCTGCTTTATCAGCGGGTCTGGAAGCACTAAAGGGGGATAAAGATGACATGGAAAAATCTCTACAAAAACAACTAGAGGATTTAAAGGTTTGAAACTGTCATGCAGAGTTAATTTAAATTTTACAAAGGTACTTTGGTGGAATATCCAAGACATTTCAATCTGTTCATAGATTGGTTTGAAAACACTACTTTAATTAACAGGTCAAATTTCTATTTGTGGCATTTTCAATCTTTGGGACAAAAGTATAAATATATAGTCAATTTTAATATCTTAAGAGTTTAATTTAGCCTGTAGTTCATATATTGGAAATGTTTTCCAATTTTTATACGCCGCCGGAGGCGGACATATATTGGCGTCATCTTCTCCGTCTGTCCATCTGTCTGTCCGTCCATCCGTCCGTCCGTCCGTCCACTTTTCTTGTCAACGCAACTCCTCCTAAGTTTCTGGCTGGATCTTCTTGAAACTTGGTCAATGTTATCACCTCAATTGGTAGATGTGCATGAAGGAAGGATTTTATGGTTCGTTGATTTTTGCCTGAGTTATGCCCCTTAAAAACTTAGTCTCTTGGGCTTATTGAAATTGCAGCCTTGTCAACGTAACTCCTCCTAAGTTTCTAGCTGGATCTTAATGAAACTTGGTCAATGTTATTACCTAAATTGGTAGATGTGCATGAAGGAAGAATTTTATGGTTCATTGATTTTTGCCTGAGTTATGCTCCTTAAAAACTTAGTCTCTGGGGCTTATTGAAATTGCAGCCTTGTCAACGCAACTCCTCATAAGTTTCTGGCTAGATCTTAATGAAACTTAGTCAATGTTATCACCTCAATTGGTAGATGTGCATGAAGGAAGGATTTTATGGTTCATTGATTTTTACCAGAGTTATGCCCCCTTAAAACTTAGTCTCAGGGGGCTTTTTGAAATTGCAGCCTTGTCAAAGCAACTCCTCCTAAGTTTATGGCTGCTTTTTGAAATTGCAGCCTTGTCAACGCAACTCCTCCAAAGTTTATGGCTGGATATTAATGACACTTGGTCAATGTTATCACCTCAATTAGTAGATGTGGATGTAGGAAGGATTTTTTGGTTCATTGATTTTTTCCAGAGTTATGCCCCCCTTAAAACTTAGTCTCTGGGGCTGATTGAAATTGCAGCCTTGTCAACACAACTTCTAAGATTCTGACTGGATCCTTATGAAACTTGGTGGATGTTATTACCTTAATTGGTAGATGTGCATGAAGTAAGGATTTTATGGTTCATTGATTTTTGCCTGAGTTATGCCCCCTTCAATCTTAGTCTCTGGGGCTTAATGATATTTCAACCTTGTGAACGCAATTCCTTCCAGGTTTTTGACTGGATATTTATAAAAACCTTTTTGTGAACACAACTGTTGACAGGTTTTTGTGTGAATATTTATAAATCCTTGTCAATGTCATTTTTTTTGTCTCAAGTTTTTTAAGTGGCGGCGTATATTGTGACCATGGCACTCTTGTTCACTTTTGACCAATCTCTATTCATATCATTTGAGAAACAGTTATCCTATTACTAGATGCCCAAGTTTGGAGTGTTTTAATAGGAAAGGTGTTGCAGATGATAATTTGTAATTTGTCCAATTTTAAAAATCTTTGCATTTTGGTTTAGAAAACATTATGGATAATGAAGAAATTGCTTCTTACAAGCAATTTCTTTATTTTCCACAATGTTTTCTGAAGCCTGTTTCTTAAGGGGCATCAAAAAGTGTCCTGTGGGAATGTTTTAAATGACAAACTTACCATGCTTATTTTATTAGGGCACACTATCAGAGACAGAAAAAAACAAATCAGAATTAGAAACCAGCCTGTCAGGACAGATAACTGAGTTACAGGACAAATTAGAGAAATTAACACAAGACAAACAATCCACCGAGACCAGGTTAACACAGGTTATGGACGATTTGCACAGAAAATTATTGAGTAAGTGCACAGAAAGGTATCTTGAGTCACAAAACAAGATGTCCAATCAATCAAGACCAGTGGTACATTTTATAGAGCAAGATTTTTTAAAATATCTCAAGATGTTTGAGAATTGAGATAAATCATTTTTAACCCTTTTCCAAACAGTGATAAATCGGGGTGATCCAATTTTAAAGCTGCTGTAGACCATATAATTGTTGTTAATTAAGATAGGATTTGTGTACAATGTAGCCCAGAAAATATTGAGGCAAAAGGAGAAAATGCTGATTATCAGCATTTTCTTCCCTTGTCTCAATGTTTTCCAAAGCCTATTCTATCAGGGACGTCAAAACCCGGTCTTGTTTGGGAAAGGGTTAAAAGAGAGATACTGATTGAGGCGTTCCATATACGCCATTCTTTGTAGTCCAACAATTTAACACAACACTTTCTTTATTAGGGATATCAAAATCAGGGCTTGTTTGGAAAGTGGGTTATGAATGTTGATACTTTTGTAGACAGCAGTATTGAGGAGGGACGTGCCTTTATACAAGATGCCCTGGACCAATTCCACAACCCCACATTTACTACAGTTAGATGTACAGCAGGTACGGGGTATAGATGTGCACAGGGGCCAGCACGACACAATATGCGTATTTGTGACCTTAACCCATTCTCACGTAACGACACCTTTTGACGCCTTAGATGATAAAGGCTTTGGAAAGCGTTGTGGACATTGAAGAAATTGCTTGTGACAAGCAATTTCTTCATTTCCCACAATGTTTTCTACTCAAAAAGGCCATAAAATATACATTTCAAATTGCTTGAAATTGTAGTCTGCAATATCTTTGAATTTGAAAGTCTAAAATTTTGTCGCCTGGTAATGGGTTAAATGAAGAAAACACCAAAAAAATTCTGTTAAAAAAAAGAGTAAAGTATTACTCCCTATTTTCCGGTGTTTTCTCCATTTAAGTTCACAAACAGACACTATGTCAGGCTGGCATCATTTAAGTTCACAAATAGGCATATCATAATGTGCTGGCGTCCTGTGCTTGTGCATACATCCTATATCTTTGTAATCAATCCTCCCTTGTGTACAATTGAAACATTTTAGAAACTGTTACATTTTGCTTTAAAACAAATTTTGTACTTTTAATTTTGAATATTCCAAAATAAGAATGCTTTATAGCAGGACTTGTATCAAGTATCATTTGAAAAATTGTTTTTGTAAAGCAAGATTACATTTAAAAATAATTGGGAAAAAAGAAGCTTTAGCTATTTTGTCATTTCTAGTTATTTGAATTCAGGCCTTTGAAAAAAAGATACCATCCAATACCAATACCAATACCAATTTGCATATCTTTGCTCCTGATTTATTTTGCATGACAGAATTTCTGTCATTTGTCAATGGATGGCAAATTGCAAACCTAAGTGGGATGAGAAACTGCAGGCTCGGAAGGGCGTTTTTGTAGAACTTGAGAAAAAAACAACTGGAATCAATGGTTAGGTGCTCTAGCTGCCATGATATAGCTAATATTCTGTTTGAAATATTGTTAAGGGGCATTCAATCATTACTTGGATGAGTAAATAAAAGTTGCAGTTTACAAGATAAAATGTTTTATTGCAGACAACATGAATTAAATGAAATTTCACATTCTCTGGGTAGAAAAAATTGTGGGAAATGAAAAAATTGCTTGTTTTTCAAAGCAGTTATCTTGTATGGAGTCAAAAAGAGTCATTGTGTGGTAATGGGTTATACTGTTAAACATGTTGTATAAATTAAGCAAATTCAAGCAATATTTTGATGAGTGAACATAATTTTTATGCCCCGTATTGAAAGATTGTGGGCATATTGTTTTATCATTGTCTATCAGTCTGTTTGTCATTCCGAACTTAACATGAAAATTTAACATATACCTTTCCTCCAAAAGAGCCATTTCGGAGGCGTTTGTGTTTCACAAACACATCTTTTTTATTGCAGAATTTCTGTTACTTCGAGGAGAACCTGTGATAAATAGTCTAGAAAAGTTGAAAGACTCTCGGAATCTATATTCAGCTGACAAAAAAGGTGGGTGAATTGTATCAATTTAGATAACAGTTATGCAATCTGAAATACATGGATGAAGGTAGCTTAACCCTTTCCCAAACACATCAGTGTTCAAGCTTTGGGAACATTGAGGCAGAAGAAGAAAATGTGGAAAACTAGCATGTTCTCCTTTTGTCTCAATGTTTTGCAAACTATAAAATTAAGACTTTTATATTAAGAAATATTTACTTTGTTGTCTATTTCTAATTTCAATTTCAACCAGACTACAATTTTGGCATTATGGAAAGGGTTGACTTATTAGATGCTTTTTGCAAAAAAAAAGGTTCTGCAAATATTTAGTTTGCTCCATCTTTTATATCTTAAATTCCCATAAGAAATTGGAGTCTTATGCCCCTGGAAAGATCGGGGGCATATTGTTTTACTGTTGTCTGTCTGTCAGTCTGAAACTTATTATTAGCCTTTTTGGGAGCAATTTTGGTTCACAAACACATGTTTTTAAATGCCAATATCATATATATTTTCGTTCAAGTTAGATGAGATGGTCATCATATTAGATATAAACATTCATTCTTTAAACAGTGGGTAAATAATCTAATTGTTGATTGTACATTTTCTCTTTCAGACATAGATAAGCTAGTAGAATGTATAACAGGGTTTTCCCACCACATGGGTGATTGTGTGATACATGGTATTGCGACCTCGCAGTCGACTGCGGAAATAGAGCCAGGGCAGGAACTTGCTAATTTGTGTCGATCCGCAGGAGAAAGTGGGCTTACTGTCCTGAATGCCATAGAAAAAGGTGAAAAATCACTGGCTATTTATCTATTTGGAATGATTAAAGGTTATAGTGCTAATTGTTCAATGATACTTATTTATCATATTTTGTATTAATCATTTTCCAAACTGCAAAAATTAAGGTTGTCTTATTTGAAAGCTGCTGAACATGACAAAATTAATCATGATAAAGAAAGGACTTATGTACAATAAAGCTTAGAAATATGTAGACAAAAGCATTTTACCTCAATATTTTCCCAAGCCAGGCCATGTTTGGGAAAGGGTTTACTTTTTGTGCTAAGGGAAAGGTCATTTTACTGTATTTGATCACACTGCTCTGCTGTCCATTCTGTCTCTGTCATTACATTAGTAACTTCTTGTCATATCAACTCCTATAGTTTCATTTCAGTTCAGACCTGACTCAGCATATATCTTTGATGTCATCCTTTACCCTTGGCCTTGACCTTTCTTATTTGGGTTTCTTTATTGCTTTCTCAATGCTATGTCCTTGAAAAAAGTGAACAAGCCCTTTTAAACCATTCCTAAACAGCAGAATTTTATAATATTTCAAATTTAATGATGTTGCAGACAACAACTTGAAGTTGATGAAATTTGATGAATCTTTTTAGGTTGGGTTAGAAAACATTGTGGATAATGAAGAAATTGCTTATAACAACAGTGGTGATAAAGTTCTGGATAAATCCAGAATAATGGATTTAGGGCTCCTCTATGGTTCTTAAATACATACAGTTCACTCCAGGTATAACGAAATCGTCGGAACATCGCTCGATGTCTCGTTATAGCCATGTCTCGCCAAAGCCGAATTGTAACAGAATACGAGAAAAATGTTCACATGCCCATGTCTACTTTCACAGGAAGTGAATTATGGTACATTTATAACCTCCTTTATAGAGAGTATAAAGAAAGATTACTCTGGATATTTTAATACACACTGTTAGGAGTACGAGGGACGGTCGGAAAGTAGTTGGACTTTTTGTGCTACTGTCTCTCCATTTGCAACTGTATAAACACATTATATATTGGTGGAATCTGCAACCATTTGCCAATAATGTGGTCAGTTTATTTTTAAAGATAGTTGTATATACACAATATTCTGTCCACTTATATGTGATAGGTGTTTCATGTATCATAGGCCATTTGTTAGAGGAACAATGAGGGTAATCAAAACAAAAGAATCTTCTAGTCATTTTAATCGCGAAGGAGTTAAGTTTTTGAACTACATTATCACTGAAGATTAAATAAGGGTTCACTATTCCGAATTTGGGATAAAAAATCAGTCAAAGCAGTCATTTAAACGAGCTGTTCCCCACTCCTGAAAAGATTAAGCTGTTACCTTCGGTTGGTAGCCATGTTTGTTGCTTTTGGGGATTCATGAGGATTGATAGTTACTCATTTCATGTCAAATGGTAAAAACTGTCAATGCCAAGTAAAATTCTGAAGTAATTCAGAAAAATCTAAGAATAAATGCTGAAGAAAACGCGTCCAAGATTAGCAAGGAAAAATGTTTTCTACTTCATGATTAAGCATGCTACCATATCGCCGCATGTACAGTAGAGATTATCAACTATTACACGTGACAATAGTTGTTTTACTCTTCTTATAGCACAGACCTTGCCCCACGTGACTTTTATTTGTGTCTAGAACTGAAGAAATGCTTGCTGGGAAGTATTTTGAGACCATGGCGCCTTTGATACCGCCTGTTACACTGTACCTAATACAGTGGGTCTACGTCATGGTTATTAGTGGGAATAATAAAGCTCCTATGAATATTGCAGAAATGCATAGACATAGATGGACAATTTGTTCAAACAGTGTAGAAAGAATTTTGTTAAAAAGTTGAATGGTTTTAGAGAACTAGTCAAAAGTCCAACTACTTTCCGACCGTCCCTCGTAAAATGAGAACATTACACTGAACAGCTTCTAAATGCGTTAATGATACAAATGTATATGTGCATCATAAAATATTAATTTGAAAAACGTGTGATTTTTCATTGTCTTTAAGGTAAATCCCTTTTCTACTTCATTCATGATTTCAAATTTAAACTCGAAGCTTTTTGCTTTTTAGTAGTGCCTCTCGTATTTTCCAAATTGCAAATTCATGAACACAGGTTATTGATTAAAGCCCTCAGTGCAAACAAACCTTGCATTTCATCGATGTGAATGCAAATGCTCATAACTCCAGCTGGATTTAAGTCGGACATACGATGTTTTGCAATAACACATTGTGGATATGACAATAGGTAGATCAAGATCGGAACATGTTAATCAGATAATTGATCGATAATTACCTTGAAATGTTATTGCAGACGACACGCTTTAGAACCTAGTAAATATGTGTGAAAAATACAGCCGAGGCTAGGGAAATGTTGTTTGCAGACGACACGCTTTTTGACGGACCTCGTTAATGTGTGGAAAATAGAGTCAGGACCAAGGAAATACATATGCTATAGCCGATTTTTCGCTGAAACCAATCTCGTGTTAGCCAATATAAAACAAAGGAAAAATAGAAGGGAAATAACCTGGACTTAGTAATGTACTCGTTATAGACGATATCTTGTATTACCCGAACTCGTAATACATGGAGTGCACTGTACAGTACATACATATTTGTCACTTGTGTCAAAATACAGTTTACGGTTTACAGACCCTGAAAAAATCACCACTTTCTAGCCAACCGAAATGCACCAAATTACACACGCTTGTAAATAAACTTCACATAAATTGATTCACCGTGCCGGATTTCAAGATTATGCTACAAGAAGAAATTAATTAACAAATATTTTTTTACTCTGAATGCATGTGCAAGGGAGGTAATTTTGAACATTTTTGTCAAATATTTCCATAAGTATGCATCAATTCAAAATTCTAAACGGTACTAAATGCTTATATTTGTATTTGGAATTGAAATGTAACACAGTTTAGTAATTATTTACACTTTTCAAATTTCGCCTCTGGCTCTTTGGTGCTTTTGAAGGTTTGGAAACCTTAACTGAATAAAATCAGATATTTGTTGTAAATAAAGCACATGTCTGTAGATTACTTGTGATATTTTGTCATTGTAAAGTCTTCATCTCTGATTCAAGAACATGTTGGTACCTTTTTGGGGTTCTTTTCATGGAATTTCTGGATTGAGAACTTCTGGCTGTTATCATACCCCTTACAAGCAATCTCTTCATTATCCAAAACGTTTTCACAAGAATTTTTTCAAGGGGTGTCGAAAGGTGTCTGTGTGTTGGGAATGGGTTAAAAACATATCTTATATATTTACACAGGTGCTAGCATAGAGAGTGAGATAGAAACAACAATAGAACATATCAAGGCTTTAAACATACATACTCACTTATTTTTGGGGTAATTTTCTGTAAAAATAATAGTACATAATTATATAATAGCCTTTGATTCTTCTCTGTGTAAAATTTCAGCTTTGTCTGACTTGTATTGGCTTAGATTACGACAGATATAAAACCCAATATCACATCATTTCGTAAATACTATCACAGGGATAACATATATTGCATAGTTTTACACCGCTGCATTATTATGGATTTATGTCATTTACTGTATGAATCTTGTTTTCTGTTCTAAAAAGTCTATAAACGTTGTGACAGCATGCTAAAAGCCAACTTCTGCGGATCATTAGGGATTAAGTCCTGGGAATACTAATGGCCCTTTAATGAATCTGACAGAAGAACTGGTCCTTATCAAATTTGGATTTTCCTCTTGGTTTCTTAATTATCTGCATTTGAATAAATAAACAACCACTTCTATAATATTGATGATGTATATTAACACAGGTGCTAGCATAGAAGGTGAGATAGAAACAACAATAGAACATATCAAGGCTTTAATGAAGCTGACTGAAGAACTTGTCCCCAAATCTGTGGATGTTAAAGCAGAAGAGATAGGTGATATGGTGGACAGTGAAATGCAGCTGACAAGTCGGGCCATTGAACAGGCGGCAAAGAAATTTCAGGTAGGCTACCCTTTCCCAGTGATTGGGAAACAATTTTTTGCAAGGTAAAAGAAGCAGAAGCAATGGCATATTTGTAGCCAGAAACTAATACCATACCAATGTTCATGTTTGTGGGTACAATATTTCCTTGAGGCATCTTAACTATTTTCTTCAGCGATATTTTGGAAGTCTATTTGATTGACAAATTCTGTGCAACAACACAAAAGATTGCAAAAATTGAAAGTATCATGATGGACACTAAAAAGTAAGTATTTGCAAATTTTAAGTGACCATTTGTGCTGTTGTAAAAATCTGCTTACTAGTCAAACTTTTGAACAGGCTGTATCTTTATCTAGATCTATGAGCATATTGTTTTTCTAACCAATGTGTTTTTGTTATCCAGGAAATGTTACAGAAGACAAGACAAGACAATACTGGTGTACAGTTGGAAGTCAATGAGAGAATTCTTGATGCTTGTA
Organism: Fragum sueziense; assembly: GCA_963680895.1. Lineage (NCBI taxonomy): Eukaryota > Metazoa > Mollusca > Bivalvia > Cardiida > Cardiidae > Fragum > Fragum sueziense. Next base: position 21,371,542 of record OY804603.1, on the reverse strand, counting down.
CAGATCTTATGAAGGTACATATTATTTATACAATAAAATGTTAGACTGTTATATCCCAATCACAGAATTAAGGCATTCCATCCATCATTAGATACCCAACACTTTATGCAACTTTTGGCGTCATCCGAGGCAATGGAATTTGACGATAGTATTCCTTGTCAATTTCTGGGCATCATTCATGGCAACGGAAATTGATGAGGGATATTCTCATCAATATTCGTGGTCACTGATGACGCCCAAAATTGCACAAAGTGTTTGGTACCTAATAATGGAATACCTTGATGTCAATAAGACAAAGAATGTGTTTAAAAAATATAGAACTCTTTCAGGAAATGGATAAAATGCAGTTTAACCCATTCCCACATAATGATGCTTTTTGATGCCGTACAAGATAATGGGTAGGAAAATACTTTGCAAGGAGGAATATTTATAAGGTAATATACAAGACTTTGCAAATTCAAAATTGTTTTTTATTACAGGCCATCAAGATTTTGGTAGAGAAGTCGAGAGATTTGCAACAAGAAATTGTGGCACAAGGAAGGGTGAGTCTCCTTAAGTTTTTGTTCTCAATAACTTTTAAACCATTTCCATACATGGACACTTTTTGACACCCCTTAAGATAGACAATCTAGAAACATTGTTTAAAGTGAAGAATCTGCTTGTGACAATCAATTTCTTCATTTCCCACAATGTTTTCTTCACTGAAAGACCAAATTTTGTAAAAATTTCATTCACTTGAAATAGTCGTCGGAAACATCTTTGAATTTGGATATGTCTAATATTTTGCCATCTGTTAATGGGTTAACACATAAAGATGAGCCTGCGCATATGAACAGACTAATCAAGATTCATATTGTACTGGAATAATCCTGTCATGAGTTATGTCAACCTTTACACGGCGGATAATCATGTGATACAGTATTTTCTGAAAATCTTCAATAATTTTGTAAATACTGGACTGATTTGAATTCGGTTTGAAGCAGAGAATGTGGACAGACGTCATGCATTAGATGGACGTGGTTAATTTTTGAAAAATCAACTGATAAAAAAGTTATTGAAGATAAACCAAAATTTTGGTTTATCTGCAATAACTTTTTCATCAGTTCATTTTTCAAAAATCCTACACGTCCAGCTTATTCCTGGCATTTTCTCACCTTCTCTGCTTCAAACCGAATTCAAATTGGTCAAGTATTTTAACCCATTACCACACAGTGACTCCTTTTGACTCCCCACGAGATAATGGCTTTGGAAAACATCGTGGAAATTGAAGAAATTGCTTGTGACAAGCAATTTCTTCATTTACCACAATGTTTTCTATGTAAAAAGACCCAAAAAGTCTAAATGTCATTCACTATGAATTGTCGTCTGCATCATTTTTGAATTTGGACTAATCTAAAATTTTGTCGTTTGGTAATGGGTTAAAAGATATTGAAGATTTTCGGAAATTCTGAGTCACATGATTATACATGGTACTTTAGATAGCAGCATTCATCCATATCAGACTGGATTTAGGAACAGACTTATTTGGTTTGATAGATGGCAGTCTCAAATTCCATAAAGGACCTTTTTCCAGACTTCGGCTGATTGGCGTTTTAGAGCTGAACCAGTCCCTCTCATAGACGCCTTTTGATGTGCCCAAAAATTTAAAGGTTTCGGAAAACATCATGGAAAATGAAGAAATGGCTTGTGACAAGCAATTTCTTCATTACCCACAATGTATTCTACCAAGAAAAATGTAAAATATCATCCATTTGAAATGTTTATCTGCGAAGTCTTTAAAATCTTTGAATTTTGACAAGTCCAAAATTTTGCAGTCTGGTACTGGATTAACAACTTAATTTCAGGGCACCTCATCAGCCAAAGATTTCTACAAGAAGAACCACAGATGGACAGAAGGGTTTATATCTGCAGCTAAAACTGTGGGATGGGGCGCTACAACACTCATGTATGTAACTTTAATTTTACTAGTGTAGAATAGTGTAGAATAGGATCCTGAATATGAAATGATGTTATGACAATGTCATACTTGTAATGATATTTCCCACCGTTTGTATAAAAGAGAAATAATATGCAAAAAGTAGTAAAGTTGAGAATAAATGTCTCGGTATTTGTGACGTCAAATGTTTAGCTACTCTTAGAACCAGTCCTATTCCTGCAAGTGGTCTGTATGTGTCTTAAATTCAGGCCTAGTCATGTGTTGCGTGCTTGTGCAAAGTACTTTGGTGGACAAAGACACAGTTGAATGGATGTAGCAAAGAAAGGACCATACAATTCTTTGCTACAACTATTTTATATCTTTTAAATGCAAGGAGCATACAAGAGCCATTCTTACAATTGGCTGTGTGTCCTTAAAATTCATGTGTCTTCAGAGATTTTTAAAAATTCTGAAGAAGCATGATTTATAAGGACGCATGATGGGAGACATTTCAGTCAGTTTGTTTCAAGTTTTTGCTACAATTAACTGAATAGAAAGCAGGCAGTGTATGCTAAGATCAGGCTGCACCTCTGTGAAGACTGATCTTGGTCTATATTGCCTGCCAAAGCTTTGTCACAACAGGAAAATGAAGCGAACAGCATGAGAATGGTTGAATGTTTCCATCTCTGCTTAACAGGGAAGCTGCAGACAAAGTCATCAAAGGTGAAGGTAAATTTGAGGAGCTGATTGCATGCTCACAGGAGATAGCTGCATCGACGGCCCAGCTTGTTGTTGCATCAAGGGTGAAGGCCAAAAGAACAAGTCAGACTCTGGGTAAAGTACAGGAGGCGTCTAAGGAGGTGTCAAAATGTACGGGAAATGTCGTCGCTTCAGTGAAAACAGGCACACAGATTATTGAGGAACAAAGTTAGTAAATTGTTTAGTCATTTACCCCTGTCCCAATTAAGGCCTGGTTTTGACGTCTTAAGCATAACAGATTTGAAAAGCAGAAAATGCTGATTATCAGCTTTTTTTCTTTAAATATTTTTCATGCTAAGACAAACGAATTTCCCACCTTCTGTTTCATAAAGTATTCTGTCATTATCATCTCAAATTTTATTGTTTTGGACCTTCTGTTTCATAAAGTATTCTGTCATTATCATCTCAAATTTTATTGTTTTGGATTGGGAAAGGGTCAAACCCAGCCACAGGATAAGTCATAGTGGTATAACCTCTTGGCACGGCATTGACATTAATACAGGAAAACAAATGAATATTTTAACTTTATGGCAATAAAACTAAAAAAAAAAATCTTTAAAATCAATATTTAATCCTTTTTGGACAATTTTGACTGCTTTTAATTAACTTGCATATCTGAAAATTCCAAACAAGTCCTGGTTTTGACATGTATGATAAAATGGCTTAGGAAAACATTGAGACAAAAGAAGAAACTGCTGATAACCAGCAGTTTCCTCTTTTGTCTCAATATTTTCTCTGATATATCATACAAAAATGTTATCTTTAACATCATCCCTTTTGTCATCTGCAGCAATTTTCACATTGGACCACCCTCAAATTTGCCGGGAAAGGGTTTATCTAAATTGATTAATCAAAAACATGTATTGACAATATCTGTATTGACAATATCTATGTGTTTCATGCCTTTTAAAACCATTCTGAAATAGCAAAAATTTGGACAGTTCTAATTGGAAAGCTGCTGCAGATCACTAAAGAAATGATGAAAATAGAAAATAGAATGTTGAGACAAGAGGGAAAAATACTGGTTATCAGCACTCGAAACAAGATGTTATACAAGACACAGGAAAATCTTATATATCACATGTGATCTGTAAAGATAACTTATTTCTGCTTTCAGGTTTGATGGATTTTTCACATTTGTCTCTTATTCAAACCAAGAAACAAGAGATGGATACACAGGTACATAAAATATTTGATCTTTGTTTACTTTACTGCTTTTTATACGCTCGAAGGGTCGTATTATGTTATGGCCCCGCTCGTCCGTCCGTTCGTCTGTCTGTCCGTCAGTCTTTCTGTCCGTCCGTCCGTCCGTCCGTTAGCAATTTCTTGTGTGCGCAACTCCTCCTACAGTTTTGATCGGAATGTGATCAAACTTGCCACAATAAATCTCCATGGTGTCTAGTTGTGCACCTTGCTTACAGAATTCAGATAACTCTTTTGGTTCCTGAATTATCTGCCCTTGAATTAAAAAAATGCCCATTTTCTTGTGTGCGCAACTCCTCCTACAGTTTTGATCAGAATTTGATCAAACTTGCCACAATGAATCTCCATGGTGTCTAGTTGTGCACATTGCTTACGGAATTTAGATAACTGTTTTTATACCCCCCACAACAAAGTTATGGGGGGGTATACTGGATTCAGGTTGTCCGTCCGTCCGTCTGTCCGTCCGTCCGTGGACATAATTTTGTGTCCTCTTCTCCTCCCACAGTTTTTGACCGATTTTGCTGAAATTTTAGCAGGTTGTTTCCTATCATATGAAGTTGTGCACCTGCAATTTTCATCTTGATCCAGGCAGTAGTTTCAGAGTTATGCCACTTTGAACTTTAGCACTTTTTCAGTGACAACGCGCTAGTGGGGGGTATTTGTCCGCTTTGCGACAGTTCTAGTTGTTCTTGAATTATCTGCCCTTGAATTTAAGGAAAAATGCCCATTTTCTCAAAAATGCCCATTTTCTCCTGTGCTCTTCTTCTACAGTTTCAACCAGAATTTAATCAAACTAGCCACAATGAATCTCTATGGTGTCTTGTTGTGCAAACAAAATTTTGATAACTTTTCATGTTTGAATTATCTGCCCTTGAATTGAAAAAAATGGCTAATTTTTACTGACAAGCCCCTCTCGAGCATATATGCGCCGCTCTGCGAAGCTCTTGTTAACCCATTACCAAACAACAAAAATTTAAGGTTGTCCAAATCAGAAAAAAAAACACATTTCTTCCATTTAATGACTTTTGGGGAAGAACACATTGTGGCAGATGAAGATATTGCTTGTCACAAGCAAATTCCTCATTTTCCACAGTGTTTTCCAAATGCATTTGTCTCGTAGGGCTTCATAAGGCATCAATTAGTGGTAATGTGGTAAATAGCCAAGTTTCTACCTGGTATTTATGTCCGAAGCACAGAAAACATTTTCTTCAAAACCCTGATTATTTATGATTCCATCTGTTTAAAAAATCTGCTGATGGAGATATTTTGTTAACTATTACAGTTTTTTATACAGTAATTTTGAGTGAATATGTTTGCAGGTTCGAGTGCTAGAGTTAGAAAGAGAACTAGAAATGGAGCGTAAAAGACTGGGTGTGCTTCGTAAACAACATTATCAACTGGCAGCAGAAACTGAGGGAGTGGAACAGGTTAGTTAGATTTGACCTTTCTTAGCCCATTCTCACATAATGACGCCTTTCGATGCCCTATGAGATAAAGGCTTTAGAAAACATTGTGGAAAATGAAGAAATTGCATGTGACAAGCAATTTCTTCATTTCCCACAATGTTTTCCACCCCAAAAGACAGAAAGCTTTTGAAGTTAAATCACTTGAAATTGTCATCTGCAACTTCTTTGAATTTGGACCAGCCTTTAATTTTGCAGTATGCTGATGGGTTAATTATAACTCTCTGATAACTGTTTAATTTAACCCTTTCCGAAACAAGACCTGGTTTTGACGTCCCTAGTAGAAAACATTGAGGCAAAAGAAGAAAATGCTTATAATCAGCATTTTCTCCTTTTGCCTCAATAGTATTGACTATATCATACACAAATCCAATCTTTCGCAAGATCCTTTTTGTCATCAGTAGAAGCTGTTAAACTTAAACCCCTTAAATTGTTTCATTTGGGAAAGTGTTTAACACATTTGTATAATATGAAATGGGAAAATGACTTCCCAGACTGATCTATGTTTCTCTGATTCTGCTGTGTGGAAACTACTTTAAATCTTTTCCCAAATATCAAAATGTTAGGGTGGTCAAAAGTCAAATATGCTGCAGATGATAAAAATAAGTTATAAAAATCAGGATACATTTGAATATCTTAGCATGAAAAGAATTGTGCTAAAAGTAGTAAATGCTGCTCATCAGCATTTTCTTCTTTTCACTTAATGCTATCCAAATTTATCCATATTTGGGACATCAATTCTAAGTCTTTTGGGGGAAAAGGTTCAGAGACTTGGTGTTACATGTAAACAATGTTATCAACTAGCATCAGAAACAGGTTAAGGTTTTTTATGAAGTCTTATTACTATTTTTTGCATGGATTTCAACAAACATGCAGCAGTGTTGAAAAAGTTAAAATTGCACATGATTTGCAAACTGATCTTACTTTAATTACTGCTGCCTACCAAAATGACTAAATGGTCCAGTTGTTGTAAATGCACAAAGTTATCTGTTGGCCTCAGAAATTGAATGCAGCTTTTAGTTAAGGTAAAGGCTCAAGGCTGATATATTTTTATTTCGGAAAGGATTAAATCAGTTATATCAAGGCATTGGTTTTATACCCAAATGTGAAATAATATGTTTTTTATTGATAATTTATTTTTATCACTTATAATTGTTACTCAGAAATTCCCAAAAGACAATATTTCAATAAAACATATTTTTAAGCTACATATCAGTGGAAAGTTTGGCTTATGAGCTGATTGACCATCAAAAGAAAAAATATGCACCATAATCCAGGATAAAATCATGTATCCGGGCTTATGCCCAAGGATTTTTTCTCGTAGGCCATCAAGTGAATGTTCTGGTTACTCAATTTGGGGTGCAATCATGAAATTTATCTTACTGCTATTGTACAAGATTTTGTTGAGTATCATTTGCATATTTTGTATGGACAAGATGTAAATTTCTGCACTCAAGAATAAAAGCGGGCATTTTAGACCATATGTTAAAAATAAATGGGCCATTTATGAGAAAAAAGGGCCAATACGGAACGATTTTATCCAGATATCAGTGACGTAATTTTGTACAAACAATAGCATTTCTGTAGGTGTTGTTATAAAATCTCGTAACTACGGCTTAGTTCAAGCCGTAGGTACGATATTTGTAACAACACCGATGGTCTATCAAAACATAACAGTAAACCCAGTAAATTTTTAGCACAAAATTCATTGCCATTGCTTGGCTCAAAATTATATCTGACATATCAGTAGGTCTACAGAATGTTTACTAAACATTACTGTTTACTGTACATTATCTAGGAGAATGAAGAAGACCCTGTAAGTGCTTAGTTTTGTTTCTGTAGTTATCTTGTTATATCCCCAACCTACGAAGTAGAGGGGGATATATTGGTTTCACTATGTTTGTTTGTCCATCTATTGGTAGACTTTTTTCATTTCTTTGCACTAACTCAAGAATTGTTTGACCTAGGATAATGAAACTTTACTCAGTCGTTGCCCTTGACATAATGAGGTGCCCTATTAGTTTTGGGTAACACAGGTCAATGGTCAAGGTCACAATTTGACTTTGTTTAAAATTCATTTCCATGCTACAACTGAAGAACCTTTTGACCTATTGCACTTTATCAGTCTCAAGGCACTAGTTGGCGAGGGTGGGGGGATGGTATTTGTCCGCTTTGTGACATTTCTAGTTATTTCTTCTACTAACATTAATAACAGCTTAAGCCTCAATAAAATGCCTCTCCCACTGATACAGTTTCAAAAGTGAAATCTTCTAAAATCACAGGATTTATTATATACTGGTACTTGTAGGTAAACTTGTAGATAAATTTATAAAGGTGACTTTGGTAGTTTTCATCCTCATTATAAATTTCAAGTGATGCTTCAAAGGTAAAATGTCCGATGGTGCATCTTACCTTAAAATCATGCTTACTGTAGTTGTAATTTAATGATCATTTAACTCATTACCAGAGGGCAAAATTTTAGACCTGTCTGAATTGGAAGATGTTGCAGTTTTCCATAATTTTAAGTGAATGGAATAGTGCATTTTTTTGTCTGTATGGGTAGAAAGCATTTTGGGAAATTAAGAAATTTATTGTCAGAATCAATTTCTCCATTTTCCACACGGTTTTCAAAAGCCTATTTTTTGTAGGGCGTTAGAAAGCATCAATATGAGGAAATGGGTTAATTTCCAAATTGATAGAGAAACCAATATACTCGTTCTGTGATCACCATTGTATTTCTTGCTTATCTGTGAGCTTTACAATAATCAACTGCTTAGCTCTGCATTCTTTATTGAGTATTTCTTAGCTGAATTATTAAAACAATAGGGGATATAATTTACACAACAGTCACCCAGGTGTTAAGGATAATTTAAGTTTTATGTGTAAGGTTTTATGCCCCCGTATCGAGAGATCAGGGCATATTGTTTTACTCGTGTCTGTCTTTCTGTCCGTCTGTCTGTCCGTCCATCTATCCGAAAACTTAACCTTGGCCTTTTCTCCAAAAGTATTTGACATACAAAGCTCAAATTTGGTATGCAACTGCATTTCAATGATATCTAACTGTTCCATGCAATTTGACCTTCCTCAAGGTCATCCCTTAACCATTATCAACCCTTTACTCTACGAAAACTTAACCTTTTACTCCGAAAACTTAACCTTTGCCTTTTCTCCAAAAGCATTTGACATACAAAGCTCAAATTGGGTATGCAACTTCCTTTCAATGATATCTATCTGTTACAAGCAATTTGACCTTCCTCAAGGTCATTCGTTAACCCATATCATCCCTTTACTCCACGAAAACTTAACATTTTAGAAAAATGGCCATTTCGGGGGCATTTGTGTTTCACAAACACATCTTGTTTCATTCAGCTTTTGTAAAAGTTGCAGGTTTTTTGTCTCCGAATCTGCTTTTTAGCTTGCCTGGGACAAAAGTCTTGGAAGAAGTATTGTCATACCCATAACCATCGAATGTTGGCATCAGCTTCAGCGAAAACTTTAATTTGCCCATAGTATTCCCTATTAGAGATGCAGCCTTAATATTTCATAAATGGAGACATCCTGCCAAGGATTTCCATTTGTGACCATGACCTTTGACTGTATGACCTTGACCTTGGAGTTGACTTTGTGACAAGCCGCAATAAGGCTATGTTTTCCCTAGACAACACTTGTTTACAGATTTGAAACTTCTTACATGTGTTCAGGATCGTTAATTGACGAGGGTATTCCTTGTTAATTTCTGTTGACACAGATGACACATGAAAATGCACAAAGCCTTTAACCCATTACCACACAGTGACTCCTTTCGATTCCTTACAGGATTATGGTTTAGGAAAACAATGTGGAAAATGAAGAAATTGCTTGTGACAAGCAATTTCTTCATTTACCACAATGTTTTCTACACAAAAAGTCCACACAAATTTGAATTTTATTTACATGGAATTGTCGTCTGCAAAATTTTTGAATTTGGACAAGTCTAAAATTTGCCAGCTTGGGAGAGGGTTAAGGGTTTTGTAGATGATGATGGGTTGTGATCCTATAATGTTGTTTGATAATTTATAGGAGGATGAAATAAGAGATCCCAAACCCTGGGATTACAGCCCTATGTTGTAGATAACAGGAGTAATATAGGTCCAAATATAGGTATATGAATGCTGTGAATGAAATGTTGAGCATGGTGTTTTACCCATAAACTGTTTTCAGTGCTACATTAACATCTATTCATGAAGTCATTTCATAAGAGTAGAAAATGCTGATTCTCCAAAGCTATTGCCTAAAAACCATCAAACCACAATTTTTAGCTCGACTTTTCGAAGAAAATGAGAGCTTATACTGTCACCCGGGTGTTGGCGTTGGCGTTGCAACAAAGGTTAAAGTTTTTTCAAACATCAATAACTGCCATACTATCAAAGGGATTCAATCCAAACTTTGAATACTTATTCACCATCACACCCTCTACCTTACTACCAGGGCCCATGACCCTGGTTCCACTATATTTGGAGTTATGTTCCCTTTATACTAAGCAACTTAGAAAGTCGAGCGTGCTGTCTTCAGACAGCTCTTGTTTTAAAATGTCTTGCTCCTTCTTAAGTTTTTTCTGGTTGAATTAATACCAATATGCGTCTTGAAATTAAAGGAGCATTGGTATTGTACTAATTTCTATCCCCCCGTATCGAAAGATCTGGGGCATATTGTTTTACTCTTGTAGGTCTGTCTGTCTATCCGAAATTTTCACATTGGCCATTTCGAGGGTATTCATGTTTCACAAACACATTTTGTTTAGTTTAAGTAGCAGTTACAAATATTCATTGTTTGATTAGATTTCCTATACCCTTTCTTTGTTTGAATGTCAGGACAAACAAAGCTATCTGTACAATTAGTACAAGGTTGAATATTTAGATGAGTTTTAGATGAAATGTTAGATATTAACATACAGTAGTGTACGTCAGAGCAGCAGATAAGAGGGGGTTACAGAATTCTGATTTTATCATTTTAAGTCAAAACCTTATGTTATGGGCATTCATTTGAATAAGCTTGTCAAGAGGAATCAAATGAGTAACCACAACATTGGGTTTGATGAAGATTTGAATAGATACTGGTGCCTAATTTTGAAAAGCTCCTCTCTTATCTTTCTCTCTGATATGTCTTCTTTAGTGTTTATTTGTTGTACTAACTAAATGTATCATTTTATTGCTGTTTTGGCAAACATCATTCAGGGATTGTTTTGGAAAGGGCTAACAAAAAGAAAACTGATTGCAGACTGATTTGATCCTGATCTGCTACAGATTTTTGCTTGAAAAAAAAATTGACAGAAAATAGGAATTGTGGATATCAAAAAGTAATTGCTCATTCACTCTAGAAAGCATTCTATTCAGCTTAGGCAATTTTGAAGACATTTAGCTGTGGGGCACCTTCAAAAGATGTAGTGGCACTGATTGACTTAAAGCCATAGGAGGGGGGGGGGGGCACTATGGCTTACTAAGCTGGGGAGAATACTGTAATTATTACAAAAACATCGATTAGTATAGTCCAGCAAGATTAACCCGGGACATATGCATATGTAATGACCCCACATCGGCAATGTTGTTAAGACGCTCAACTGGAGGACTTTGCGCACGAAAATTAAGTTGTCCCAGGTTTATTTGGGTGGACAGTAACACTCAGGTATGGGGCCGTTGATTGTGTTGATAGTGGTTTGGTAAAAATAATTTAATTTCACGTCCATTTCAGAGCTGAGAAGAAGATGACCATAGAAGATGTTGTTTCATTTTGAATCACCACGAGGATTATGAATCTAACAGCAGCCTGCAGCTAGCCTTCACTAACTCAGAGCTACAGAATATTGTAAGAGGGGTAATGGCTTTTCAAAATGCAATGTTACATTAACAGGGTTTTCCCTATGCATTAGAATTTAGGGGTCCTTGTGACACCCTTGCCTTCAAAGTTTGGGGTCATTTTCCAATTTTGTAGGTCGAATTTTAGAAACGCCTTAGGACTCAAGTATCATAAGAAAATTTGGACTTTAAAACTTGCATCATTAATGACCCTCTGGTAAATTTCTTAAGGGTCATTTGTTTTGAAATTGCTACAATGACACACAATTTTTGCATCATGGAAAAACCTGTATGAATTATTCATCAAACCCCATGTTATGGGTACTCATTGGAATCGTCTCGTCTCTACGAGATGATTCAAATGAGTACCCACAACATAGGGTTTGGACTAGAAATAACCAATTTAGAATGACTTTATCCTCTCCTATCTATAGCTCTGTTAACCACAGTAGTATTGTATATTACACTGGAAATCCAGCACTCTAAGTCTTGTCAACCAAACTGATATTACGATGATGGCAGCAAAATGATTGGTTTATGATCAAATGACAATTGATCCTAGCAAATGTGAAGCAAGAACTAAAATCTTATAAGTAATAGTCTTACTACTCATGGGCGTAGACATGGTGTGGCATTTGCTACACTAATAATTGCTGTATGTGTGGCATGCCACACTGATAATAGCCTTAGATGGGATAATTCGCCGCGGCAATGCAACTAACTTGGCTACGCCTGTGCAACTAACCAAAATTGTAACATATGTTATATGATTGTCTGAGCATTCAAGGAAATTATACTGTACATTTCTACATTTATGTAAAGTCCGACACTATCTAATAATCTTTGTGAGAAATAGATTCCATGTTTTCTACCCGAAAACACAAAAAAGTAAGATTTTTGTGCATTTGAATTTGTTGTTTTGCATCATCTTTGAATTCAGAGCGCCTGTCTGGTAATGGGTTAAAGTAATATTTCCATTTCTATGTTAATATAATTATCCATTACTACATTGATTCTATTCAAATTTAAGTATTATAACCAGAAAATTTGCTAAGATTGTTATCATTTAATTTTAAAGAACAAAAATTGTTAGCTTTACTTTTCCCCAAACAAGACCTGGTTATGACGGTCCATAAGAAAATAGGCATGCGTAAAACATTAAGACAAAAGAAGAAAATGCTGTTAATTAGCAATATCTCCTTTTGCCTTAATATTTCCTATGCTATCTTTTATTTACACAAATTCAGACACGAAGAAAATTCGACTTATTAAATCTGCCATGAGTGAATACAGAAATGATGTTATGTCGTAGATTTGGCCCTTGGCTTGCAAAAGTTATTATTAGTATTCTCTGCTTTAGTCTCAATGTGTTCCCAAGCCATTCCTATTTGGAACATAAAAATCAGCGAAATAATAGGTATTCACTTACCAATCTAATTCCAAGTTTACCTTTAAAATTACACAACAACCCATGTGATTGGCCGAGACATATGTCTTGTCCAGTCAGATGAATCATAATGTATTGTTTTGATTTAGACAATGATTACAATTTTTTTTAAAAATATTTTGTTGAATACAACCCCAGGTCTTGTTTGGCAAAGGATTTAACCCATTACCAGACGGCAAAATTTTAGACTCATCTAATATTTGAAAGGTGATGCAGACGACAATTTCAAGTGAATGAAATTCTCCACTTATTAGTCTTTTTGTGTAAAAAACATAGTGGGAAATGAAGAAATTGCTTGGCATGTTTTCCACTATGTTTTCCAAAGCATTTATCTTGTGGGGAGTTAAAAGGGGTCACTGTGTGGTAATGGGTCAAAGTAGATGGCCAGTACAAATTATATCCTTTCACAAACTGTGACAGAATTTAACCCATCCCCCATTATGGAGCTTTTGGACGCCCCGCAAGATAAAGGCTTTAGAAAATATTACGCAAAATGAAGAAGTTGCTTTTGACAATCGATTTCTTCATTTTCCACAATGTTTTCAACTAATAAAGACCAAAAAATTACGAACTCCATTTACTGGAAATTATCGTATACAGCATCTTTGAATTTGTATGAGTTTAAAATTTTGCTGTCTTGTTATGGGTTAATAATCCAAAGGGAAAAGGCTTTCAATGCTTTTATGATTGTAAACAATTTTTGACTTGATGGCTCAAAATGGAGAAAGCATTGAATAACAATGAGGGTAATAAAGAAACTGATTAATCTTTTCTAACCTATTGAAAAAGTCCTGTTTCATTACATCAATTCTGCCATCTGCATCTTCTGAATTTATACCAGTCTATGATGTGTACATTTATGTCCATAATTTTAAAAAGAAGAATAGAGGAAAAGAAAAAAATGCTTGTATAGTGCATTTCTCATTTTTTTCAAACATTATTATCCTTGTGAATGAAAATTTAAATATTTTAGTCTGATTTATTTTATTAAGAATTATATGTTTTACAGTCATCACTTAGTTTATTTCGTTAACAATCTGTGTTTATTTGATATTTTTATTCTATTGAATTGTTGAGATTTTGCTTCTATGTATATTTTATTTTGATACAATGTATAATGGAAAATGGCTTTTTGGAATTTATCTCATAGACTTACCCTTTGAAATTAGGGAAAAAATAAGATTGATTCAATTTGAAAGCCAATGCAGATGACAAAGAAGATGTTTATGTGGATAAAGTTTGTGTATGATAAAGCAAAAAAGTATTGTAGCAAAAGGAGAAAATGATGATCATAGGCTTTTTAATCTTTTGCCACAATGTTTTAAAAATCTTCTTTTTATTAGGGACATCAAAATGAGGTGTTTTATTACCAGGCAGCAAAATTTTAGACTGGTTCAAACTCAAAGATGTTTCAATTTAGTGAAAATGGAATTATTTTTTGGAATAAAACATTGTTGGAAATGGAAAGATTGCTTGTCACTAGCAATTTCTCCTTTTTATACACCGCTGGAGGCGGACGTATATTGGCGTCATCTTCTCCGTCTGTCCGTTGGTCCATCCGTCCGTCCGTACGTCCGTCCACTTTTCTTGTCAACGCAACTCCTCCTAAGTTTCTGGCTGGATCTTAATGACACTTGGTCAATGTTATCACCTCAATTGGTAGATGTGCATGAAGGAAGGATTTTATGGTTCATTGATTTTTGCCAGAGTTATGCCCCCTTAAAACTTAGTATCTGGGGCTTATTGAAATTGCAGCCTTGTCAACGCAACTCCTCCTAAGATTCTGGCTGGATCCTAATGAAACTTGGTGGATGTTATTACCTTAATTGGTAGATATGCATGAAGTAAGGATTTTATGGTTCATTGATTTTACCTGAGTTATGCCCCCTTCAATCTTAGTCTCTGGGGCTTAATGATATTTCAGCCTTGTGAACGATATTTCAGCCTTATGAACGCAATTCCTTCCAGGTTTGTGACTGGATATTTATAAAAACCTTTTTGTGAACACAACTTTTTACAGGTTTTTGAGTGAATATTTATAAATCCTTGTCAATGTCATTTTTTATACGCCCGAAGGGTCGTATTATGTTATGGCCCTGCTCGTCTGTCCGTCCGTCTGTCCGTCCGTCTGTCCGTCTGTCTGTCCGTTAGCAATTTCTTGTGTGCGCAACTCCTCCTACAGTTTTGATCGGAATTTGATCAAACTTGCCACAATGAATCTCTATGGCGTCTAGTTGTGCATCCCGCTTACGGAATTTAATTAACTCTTTTGTTCTTGAATTATCTGCACTTGAATTAAAAAAATGCCCATTTTCTTGTGTGCACAACTCCTCCTACAGTTTTGATCAGAATTCGATCAAACTTGCCACAATGAATCTCCATGGTGTCTAGTTGTGCACACCGCTTACAGAATTTAGATAACTGTTTTCGTTCTTGAATTATCTGCCCTTGAATTTAAGAAAAAATGCCCATTTTATCAAAAATGTCCATTTTCTCCTGTGTGCAACTCCTATAGGCTATAGTTTCAACCAGAATTTAATCAAACTAGCCACAATGAATCTCTATGGTGTCTTGTTGTGCAAACAGAATTTTGATAACTTTTCTTGTTTGAATTAACTGCCCTTGAATCGAAAAAATGGCCAATTTTACTGACAAGCCCCTCTCGGGCGTATATGCGCCGCTTTGCGAAGCTCTTGTTTTGTCTCAAGTTTTATAAGTGGCGGCGTATATTGTGACCATGGCACTCTTGTTTCACAATGTTTTCCAAAGCTAGTGTCTTTAGTCTTTGTAAGTGCTATGTTTCTCATTGTTTGTGCCATACAGTCAGCTCAACTTAACTGTGTTTATTTTTATCCTTTCCAAAAAACCCATTGCTTTCTCTATTTCCGTACCTGTAGGAAATAGCAAAAACCTTAGTAGGTATCTCCGATTTAAATGCTGCTGCAGATGAAAACAAGTGGATGTAAATAAGGGAAGAATTTGTGTAGGCCCATAGGAACAGGATGGGGGCTAAGCCCCCAAAGTTGGCCAATAATGCCGAATTTTCCTTATTTTTTCTGTGAAAGTTTAGAGCAAATCCAATTTAACCCTCTTACTGTCTTGGATAGAGGCTTTAGCCACCCCCAATATAAAATTGCTCCCAATGGGCCTGTTGTGTACTTTATAGCAATAGAAATGTTGAGATAAAAGAAGTAAAAGCTGATTATGATCTGATTATTGTTTGGTAAAGGATGAATAAATAGCACAGATATCGTCGGTGGGGAGTCAAAACCTCATAACTCCAGCTTATTCAAGCTGTAGTTACGAGGTTTTGACTCCCCACCAACGAATTATGTTGCTTTTATACCCATATTTCTGCCTTTCTTGTGTATTCGAAAGCTGTCTGTTTATGTAAATGCTAGTGGTTTTTGGTCCTCTTTAATTCAATTATTTAATTAACAGGAGTTCAAGACAACAAAATGATTATGTCAAAAGTAGAAAAAGTGTATGATACAGCCCAGAAAAAAGCAAACAGTGATCTTTTCTTTTATGTCAAGTGTAGCTCAAGTAGCTCTGTCAGTAATGTCGGAGTCTGTCAATCCAGGAGTTAAGAGTATGAACACCCCGGCTTGGCCAATCTCTTTTCTGACATTTGACAAAAGTAATTTGTCTCTCATCAATGGGTCTGAAGCATCTAAGTTATAGAGCAGCTGGAGGCTCTTAGATATTGTGGTAGTACTGTTGAAAGAAACTCCAGGAATTCACAGTGAATGTGCTCAAGACTTTCTGATATGACCATAGTTGGAAGGATGGCGTCAAACACCATTCAACAAATTGATATTATTAATATTTTCCCAAAAATGAAAATATTTCTGGGGACATGAAAACAAGTTGTTATTTTGGAAAGGGCTAATTGCATTATAGGGCTAAAATGTTTTTATATGATTTTGTTTGTTGTAAAGATCCGGATTGTCTGAAGCAAAAAAATCACCGATATATAAATGCAGTGCACACATGTTAACCCATTACCATACAATGACTCTTTTTGAATTCTCACAAGATAATGGCTTTGGAAAACATTGTGGGAAATGAAGAAATTGCTTATGACAAGCAATTTCTTAATTTTCCACAATGTTTTCTACCCAAAAAGACAAAAAAAAAATAAATAAAATAAATTTCATTCATTTGTAATTGTGGTCTGCAGCATCTTTGAATTTGGGACAACCTAAAATATTGTAGTTTGGTAATGGGTGAACTTTTATATAAATAAAGATTAAGTTATGGTGATCCTAGTTGAAAGATGCTGCAGATGAAAATATAATGTTGATAAAAATAGGATTTGTGTATAATAAAGTAAAGAAAATATTGTGTCCAAAGGAGGTTATTAGCATTTTCTTCTTTTGTATCAATGTTTTCCGGAGCTATTTATATCAGTTTCTCTAAAACTATGTCTGTTATTTCACACAGGAGAAACTTTGAGCGAACAATAACCTTTTTTCCAGAAAACTTTAATTTTAAACTGTACCAAAATCAACAAAGATGTAGATTACAAAATAAATGTTGCAAATAGAAAAAAAAACAAAAAACTATTTCATGCAAAAAATGAGTGTTAAAGAGAAAATGTTGTTTGAAGGTATCTTTTCAGTGGGGAACTCAGATGGGGTGGTGTGAGGGTTCAAACCAACCCCCCTTTTCACTGGTGGTGAACTCGGCCAAAGCGAGGGACGTTTTTCGCTACAACAAGGTACAGACATTTTGCGTTTAAATGTGGGTTTAAAGATCTGATTGGATAGTTTTTCTATATAAATTTGTTCTAAAAATAGACAGGTGTATCAGTTTATCTTGGCCCCTGGGCAGCTTGGCCCCCGGGGGCTAAGCTACCCGCGGGCAGCTTGGCCCCCGGGGGCCAAGCTACCCCGGGGTATCTTAGCCCCCACCCTGGGTAGCTTGGCCCCCACCTAAAATCTTTTTCCAGAGTCCCCTAAAATACAAAACAATGTCTGTAAATGTTAAGCCTACTGTTAAATGAAAAGAAAAACCGAAGTTTAATGTGTTTTGGTTAAATTAATTTTTCGCCTTTTTTGGCTTAGAATAGGGGCGGGGGCCAAGCTACCCAGGCCTGGGTAGCTTGGCCCCCACCTAAAATCTTTTTCCAGAGTCCCTCAAATTACCAAACAATGTCTGTAAATGTTACGCCTACTGTTAAATGAAAAGAAAAACCGAAGTTTAATGTGTTTTGGTCAAATTAATTTTTCGCCTTTTTTGGCGCAGAATAGGGGCGGGGGCCAAGCTACCCAGGCCTGGGTAGCTTGGCCCCCACCTAAAATCTTTTTCCAGAGTCCCTCAAATTACCAAACAATGTCTGTAAATGTTACGCCTACTGTTAAATGAAAAGAAAAACCAAAGTTTAATGTGTTTTGGTCAAATTAATTTTTCGCCTTTTTTGGCGCAAAATAGGGGCGGGGGCCAAGCTACCCAGACCTGGGTAGCTTGGCCCCCGCCTAAAATCTTTTTCCAGAGTCACTCAAATTAAAAAACAATGTCTGTAAATGTTACGCCTACTGTTAAATGAAAAGAAAAAACCAAAGTTTAATGTGTTTTGGTCAAATTAATTTTTCGCCTTTTTGGCGCAAAATAGGGGCGGGGGCCAAGCTACCCAGGCCTGGGTAGCTTGGCCCCCACCTAAAATCTTTTTCCAGAGTCCCTCAAATTACCAAACAATGTCTGTAAATGTTACGCCTACTGTTAAATGAAAAGAAAAAACCAAAGTTTAATGTGTTTTGGTCAAATTAATTTTTCGCCTTTTTGGCGCAAAATAGGGGCGGGGGCCAAGCTACCCAGGCCTGGGTAGCTTGGCCCCCACCTAAAATCTTTTTCCAGAGTCCCTCAAATTACAAAAAAAATGTCTGTAAATGTTACGCCTACTGTTAAATGAAAAGAAAAACCAAAGTTTAATGTGTTTTGGTCAATTTAATTTTTCGCCTTTTTTGGCGCAAAATAGGGGCGGGGGCCAAGCTACCCAAGCCTGGGTAGCTTGGCCCCCACCTAAAATCTTTTTCCAAAGTCACCCAAAATACAAAACAATGATGTAAATGTTACGCCTACTGTTAAATGAAAAGAAACATCAAAGTTTAATGTGTTTTGGTCAAATTAATTTTTCGCCTTTTTTTGGCGCAGAATAGGGGTGGGGGCCAAGCTACCCAGGCCTGGGTAGCTTGGCCCCCACCTAAAATCTTTTTCCAGAGTCCCTCAAATTACCAAACAATGTCTGTAAATGTTACGCCTACTGTTAAATGAAAAGAAAAACCAAAGTTTAATGTGTTTTGGTCAAATTAATTTTTCGCCTTTTTTGGCGCAAAATAGGGGCGGGGGCCAAGCTACTCAGGCCTGGGTAGCTTGGCCCCCACCTAAAATCTTTTTCCAGAGTCCCTCAAATTACCAAACAATGTCTGTAAATGTTACGCCTACTGTTAAATGAAAAGAAAAACCAAAGTTTAATGTGTTTTGGTCAATTTAATTTTTCGCCTTTTTTGGCGCAGAATAGGGGTGGGGGCCAAGCTACCCAGGCCTGGGTAGCTTGGCCCCCACCTAAAATCTTTTTCCAGAGTCCCCCAAAATACAAAACAAAGTCTGTAAATGTTACACCTACTGTTAAATGAAAAGAAACACCAAAGTTTAATGTGTTTTGGTCAAATTAATTTTTCGCCTTTTTTTGGCGCAGAATAGGGGCTGGGGCCAAGCTACCCAGGCCTGGGTAGCTTGGCCCCCACCTAAAATCTTTTTCCAGAGTCCCTCAAATTACCAAACAATGTCTGTAAATGTTACGCCTACTGTTAAATGAAAAGAAACACCAAAGTTTAATGTGTTTTGGTCAAATTAATTTTTTGTCTTTTTAGCTCACCTGAGCACGATAGTGCTCATGGTGAGGTATTGTGATACCGCTGTGTCCGTCGTCCGTCGTCCGTCGTCCGTCGTCAGTCGTCCGTCGTCCGTCGTGCGTCGTGCGTCAACCTTTGGCTTGTGTGCACTCTAGAGGCCACATTTTTTGCCCAATCAACCTGAAATTTGCTCAGAATGATTGTCTTGATGAAATCTCGGACAAGTTCGAAATTGGGTCATCTGGGGTCAAAAACTAGGTCACGGGGTCAAATCTTAGAAAAACCTTGTGTGCACTCTAGAGGCCACATTTTTTGCCCAATCAACCTGTAATTTGCTCAGAATGATTGTTATGATGAAATCTCAGACAAGTTTGAAATTGGGTCATCTGAGGTCAAAAAGTAGGTCACGGGGTCAAATGTTAGAAAAACCTTGTGTGCACTCTAGAGGCCACATTTTTTGCCCAATCAACCTGAAAATTGATCAGAATAATTGTCTTGATCAAATCTCAGACAAGTTCGAAATTGGGTCATCTGGGGTCAAAAACTAGGTCACGGGGTCAAATCTTAGAAAAACCTTGTGTGCACTCTTGAGGCCACATTTTTTGCCCAATCAACCTGAAATTTGCTCAGAATGTTTGTCTTGATGTAATCTCGGACAAGTTTGAAATTGGGTCATCTGGGGTCAAAAACTAGGTCACGGGGTCAAATCTTAGAAAAACCTTGTGTGCACTCTAGAGGCCACATTTTTTGCCCAATCAACCTGAAATTAGCTCAGAATGATTGTCTTCATGAAATCTCAGACAAGTTTGAAATTGGGTCATCTGGGGTCAAAAAGTAGGTCACGGGGTCAAATCCTAGAGAAACCTTGTGTGCACTCTAGAGGCCACATTTTCAGCCCAATCAACCTGAAATATGCTCAGAATGATTGTCTTGATGAAATCTCGGACAAGTTTGAAATTGGGTCATCTGGGGTCAAAAACTAGGTCACTGGGTCAAATCTTAGAAAAACCTTGTGTGCACTCTAGAGGCCACATTTTTTGCCCAATCAACCTGAAAATTGATCAGAATGATTGTCTTGATGAAATCTCAGACAAGTTTGAAATTGGGTCATCTGGGGTCAAAAACTAGGTCACTGGGTCAAATCTTAGAAAAACCTTGTGTGCACTCTAGAGGCCACATTTTTTGCCCAATCAACCTGAAAATTGATCAGAATGATTGTCTTGATAAAATCTCGGACAAGTTTGAAATTGGGTCATCTGGGGTCAAAAACTAGGTCACAGGGTCAAATCTTAGAAAAACCTTGTGTGCACTCTAGAGGCCACATTTTTTGCCCAATCAATATGAAATTTGCTCAGAATGATTGTCTTGATCAAATCTTGGACAAGTTTGAAATTGGGTCATCTGGGGTCAAAAACTAGGTCACAGGGTCAAATCTTAGGAAAACCTTGTGTGCACTCTAGAGGCCACACTTTTTGCCCAATCAACCTGAAATTTGCTCAGAATGATTGTCTTGATGAAATCTCGGACAAGTTAGAAATTGGGTCATCCGGGGTCAAAAACTAGGTCACGGGGTTAAATCTTAGAAATACCCTGTGTGCACTCTGGAGGCCACATTTTTTGCCCAATCAACCTGAAATTAGCTCAAAATGATTGACTTGATGAAATCTCGGACAAGTTTGAAATTGGGTCATCTGGGGTCAAAAAGTAGGTCACTGGGTCAAATCCTAGAGAAACCTTGTGTGCACTCTAGAGGCCACATTTTATGCCCAATCAACCTGAAATTTGCTCAGAATGATTGTCTTGATGAAATCTCGGACCAGTTTTAAATTGGGTCATCTGGGGTCAAAAACTAGGCCACTGGGTCAAATCTTAAAAGAACCTTGTGTGCACTCTAGAGGCCACATTTTTTGCCCAATCAACCTGAAAATTGATCAGAATGATTGTCTTGATAAAATCTCGGACAAGTTCGAAATTGGGTCATCTGGGTTCAAAAACTAGGTCACTGGGTCAAATCTTAGAAAAACCTTGTGTGCACTCTAGAGGCCACATTTTTTGCCCAATCAACCTGAAAATTGATCAGAATGATTGTCTTGATAAAATCTCGGACGGATTTGAAATTGGGTCATCTGGGGTCAAAAACTAGGTCACAGGGTCAAATCTTAGAAAAACCTTGTGTGCACTCTAGAGACCACATTTTTTGCCCAATCAACCTGAAATTTGCTCAGAATGATTGTCTTGATCAAATCTCGGACAAGTTTGAAATTGGGTCATCTGGGGTCAAAAACTAGGTCACAGGGTCAAATCTTAGGAAAACCTTGTGTGCACTCTAGAGGCCACATTTTTTGCCCAATCAACCTGAAATTTGCTCAGAATGATTGTCTTGATAAAATCTCGGACAAGTTTGAAATTGGGTCATCCGGGGTCAAAAACTAGGTCACAGGGTCAAATCTTAGAAAAACCTTGTGTGCACTCTAGAGGCCACATTTTTTGCCCAATCAACCTGAAATTAGCTCAAAATGATTGACTTGATGAAATCTCGGACAAGCTTGAAATGGGGTCATCTGGGGTCAAAAAATAGGTCACTAGGTCAAATCTTAGAGAAACCTTGTGTGCACTCTAGAGGCCACATTTTTTGCCCAATCAACCTGAAATTTGCTCAAAATGATTGTCTTGATGAAATCTCAGACAAGTTTGAAATTGGGTCATCTGGGGTCAAAAACTAGGTCACGGGGTCAAATCTTAGAAAAAACCTTTTGTGCACTCTAGAGGCCACATTTTTTGCCCAATCAACCTGAAAATTGATCAGAATGATTATCTTGATGAAATCTCGGACAAGTTTGAAATAGGGTCATCTGGGGTCAAAAACAAGGTCACAGGGTCAAATCTTAGAAAAACCTTGTGTGCACTCAAGAGGCCACATTTTTTGCCCAATCAACCTGAAATTTGCTCAGAATGATTGTCTTGATAAAATCTCGGACACGTTTGAAATTGGGTCATCTGGGGTCAAAAACTAGGTCACAGGGTCAAATCTTTGTAAAACCTTGTGTGCACTCTAGAGGCCACATTTTTTGCCCAATCAACCTGAAATATGCTCATAATAATTGTCTTGATGAAATGTACAAAAAGTTTGAAATTGGGTCATCTGGGGTCAAAAACTAGGTCACTTGGTCAAATTTAAGAAAAACCTTGTGTGCACTCTAGAGGCCACATTTTATGCCCAATCAGCCTAGTCAGAATAATTATCTTGATAAAATCTCAGACAATTTCAAAATTTGGTCATCTGGGGTCCTAAACTAGGTCATGGGGTCCAGTCTTGGGGATTTTTTTTGCCCAATCAAGCTGAAAATTTGTCAGAATGATTATCTTATACAGGCCACAAATCTTAGTAAAATGTGATCATTTTGGAGGCTCAGACACACCATATACAGAAAGCTATTATGTCAGGCAGGCCTGTAGGAACAGGGGGGGCTAGGGGGGCTAAACCCTTCCAAAGTTGGCCAAAAATACCAATTTTTCTTAATTTTACACTCAAAATTTTGGGGAAATCCCAAT
Organism: Fragum sueziense; assembly: GCA_963680895.1. Lineage (NCBI taxonomy): Eukaryota > Metazoa > Mollusca > Bivalvia > Cardiida > Cardiidae > Fragum > Fragum sueziense. The sequence continues at coordinate 21,348,515 of OY804603.1, read as the reverse complement.
TAGCCCCCACCCCCCAATATTTAGGATAGAGTCTATAGCCCCCCATTATGAAATTGCTTCCTATGGGCCTGTCAGGTGAGCGCTTCAGGGCCAATGGCCCTCTTGTTTTGGCTTAGAATGGGGGCGGGGGCCAAGCTACCCAGACCTGGGTAGCTTGGCCCCCACCTAAAATCTTTTTCCAGAGTCCCTCAAATTACAAAACAATGTCTGTAAATGTTACGCCTACTGTTAAATGAAAAGAAAAACCAAAGTTTAATGTGTTTTGGTCAATTTAATTTTTCGCCTTTTTTGGCGCAGAATAGGGGTGGGGGCCAAGCTACCCAGGTAGCTTGGCCCCCACCTAAAATCTTTTTCCAGAGTCCCTCAAATTACCAAACAATGTCTGTAAATGTTACGCCTACTGTTAAATGAAAAGAAAAAACCAAAGTTTAATGTGTTTTGGTCAAATTAATTTTTCGCCTTTTTTGGCGCAAAATAGGGGCGGGGGCCAAGCTACCCAGGCCTGGGTAGCTTGGCCCCCACCTAAAATCTTTTTCCAGAGTCCCTCAAATTACAAAACAATGTCTGTAAATGTTACGCCTACTGTTAAATGAAAAGAAAAACCAAAGTTTAATGTGTTTTGGTCAATTTAATTTTTCGCCTTTTTTGGCGCAGAATAGGGGTGGGGGCCAAGCTACCCAGGTAGCTTGGCCCCCACCTAAAATCTTTTTCCAGAGTCCCTCAAATTAAAAAACAATGTCTGTAAATGTTACGCCTACTGTTAAATGAAAAGAAAAACCAAAGTTTAATGTGTTTTGGTCAAATTAATTTTTCGCCTTTTTTGGCGCAAAATAGGGGCGGGGGCCAAGCTACCCAGGCCTGGGTAGCTTGGCCCCCGCCTAAAATCTTTTTCCAGAGTCACTCAAATTAAAAAACAATGTCTGTAAATGTTACGCCTACTGTTAAATGAAAAGAAAAAACCAAAGTTTAATGTGTTTTGGTCAAATTAATTTTTCGCCTTTTTGGCGCAAAATAGGGGCGGGGGCCAAGCTACCCAGGCCTGGGTAGCTTGGCCCCCACCTAAAATCTTTTTCCAGAGTCCCTCAAATTACAAAAAAAATGTCTGTAAATGTTACGCCTACTGTTAAATGAAAAGAAAAACCAAAGTTTAATGTGTTTTGGTCAATTTAATTTTTCGCCTTTTTTGGCGCAAAATAGGGGCGGGGGCCAAGCTACCCAAGCCTGGGTAGCTTGGCCCCCACCTAAAATCTTTTTCCAAAGTCACCCAAAATACAAAACAATGATGTAAATGTTACGCCTACTGTTAAATGAAAAGAAACATCAAAGTTTAATGTGTTTTGGTCAAATTAATTTTTCGCCTTTTTTTGGCGCAGAATAGGGGTGGGGGCCAAGCTACCCAGGCCTGGGTAGCTTGGCCCCCACCTAAAATCTTTTTCCAGAGTCCCTCAAATTACCAAACAATGTCTGTAAATGTTACGCCTACTGTTAAATGAAAAGAAAAACCAAAGTTTAATGTGTTTTGGTCAAATTAATTTTTCGCCTTTTTTGGCGCAAAATAGGGGCGGGGGCCAAGCTACTCAGGTCTGGGTAGCTTGGCCCCCACCTAAAATCTTTTTCCAGAGTCCCTCAAATTACCAAACAATGTCTGTAAATGTTACGCCTACTGTTAAATGAAAAGAAAAACCAAAGTTTAATGTGTTTTGGTCAATTTAATTTTTCGCCTTTTTTGGCGCAGAATAGGGGTGGGGGCCAAGCTACCCAGGCCTGGGTAGCTTGGCCCCCACCTAAAATCTTTTTCCAGAGTCCCCCAAAATACAAAACAAAGTCTGTAAATGTTACACCTACTGTTAAATGAAAAGAAACACCAAAGTTTAATGTGTTTTGGTCAAATTAATTTTTCGCCTTTTTTTGGCGCAGAATAGGGGCTGGGGCCAAGCTACCCAGGCCTGGGTAGCTTGGCCCCCACCTAAAATCTTTTTCCAGAGTCCCTCAAATTACCAAACAATGTCTGTAAATGTTACGCCTACTGTTAAATGAAAAGAAACACCAAAGTTTAATGTGTTTTGGTCAAATTAATTTTTTGTCTTTTTTTGGCTTAGAATGGGGGCGGGGGCCAAGCTACCCAGACCTGGGTAGCTTGGCCCCCACCTAAAATCTTTTTCCAGAGTCCCTCAAATTACAAAACAATGTCTGTAAATGTTACGCCTACTGTTAAATGAAAAGAAAAACCAAAGTTTAATGTGTTTTGGTCAATTTAATTTTTCGCCTTTTTTGGCGCAGAATAGGGGTGGGGGCCAAGCTACCCAGGTAGCTTGGCCCCCACCTAAAATCTTTTTCCAGAGTCCCTCAAATTACCAAACAATGTCTGTAAATGTTACGCCTACTGTTAAATGAAAAGAAAAAACCAAAGTTTAATGTGTTTTGGTCAAATTAATTTTTCGCCTTTTTTGGCGCAAAATAGGGGCGGGGGCCAAGCTACCCAGGCCTGGGTAGCTTGGCCCCCACCTAAAATCTTTTTCCAGAGTCCCTCAAATTACAAAACAATGTCTGTAAATGTTACGCCTACTGTTAAATGAAAAGAAAAACCAAAGTTTAATGTGTTTTGGTCAATTTAATTTTTCGCCTTTTTTGGCACAGAATAGGGGTGGGGGCCAAGCTACCCAGGTAGCTTGGCCCCCACCTAAAATCTTTTTCCAGAGTCCCTCAAATTAAAAAACAATGTCTGTAAATGTTACGCCTACTGTTAAATGAAAAGAAAAACCAAAGTTTAATGTGTTTTGGTCAAATTAATTTTTCGCCTTTTTTGGCGCAAAATAGGGGCGGGGGCCAAGCTACCCAGGCCTGGGTAGCTTGGCCCCCGCCTAAAATCTTTTTCCAGAGTCACTCAAATTAAAAAACAATGTCTGTAAATGTTACGCCTACTGTTAAATGAAAAGAAACACCAAAGTTTCATGTGTTTTGGTCAAATTAATTTTTCGCCTTTTTTGGCGCAGAATAGGGGCGGGGGCCAAGCTACCCAGGCCTGGGTAGCTTGGCCCCCACCTAAAATCTTTTTCCAGAGTCCCTCAAATTACAAAACAATGTCTGTAAATGTTACGCCTACTGTTTAATGATAAGAAAAAACAAAGTTTAATGTGTTTTTGTCAAATTAATTTATCGCCTTTTTTGTGGAGAATAGGGGCGGGGCCAAGCTACCCAGGCCTGGGTAGCTTGGCCCCCACCTAAAATCTTTTTCCAGAGTCCCCCAAATTACAAAACAATGTCTGTAAATGTTACGTCTATTGTTAAATGAAAAGAAAAACCAAAGTTTAATGTGTTTTGGTCAAATTAATTTTTCGCCTTTTTTGGCGCAGATTAGGGGCGGGGGCCAAGCTACCCAGGCCTGGGTAGCTTGGCCCCCGCCCCTATTCTCCACCAAAAAAGGCGAAAAATTAATTTGACCAGAACACATTAAACTTTGTTTTTTCTTATCATTAAACAGTAGGCGTAACATTTACAGACATTGTTTTGTAATTTCAGGGACTCTGGAAAAAGATTTTAGGTGGGGGCCAAGCTACCCAGGCCTGGGTAGCTTGGCCCCCGCCCCTATTCTACACCAAAAAAGGCGAAAAATTAATTTGACTAAATCACATTAAACTTTGGTTTTTCTTTTCATTTAACAGTAAGCGTAACAATTACAGACATTGTTTTGTATTTTGGGGGACTCTGGAAAAAGATTTTAGGTGGGGGCCAAGCTACCCAGGCCTGGGTAGCTTGGCCCCCGCCCCTATTCTATGCCAAAAAAGGCGAAAAATTAATTTGACCAAAAACACACTAAACTTTGGTTTTTCTTTTCATTTAACAGTAGGCGTAACATTTACAGACATTGTTTAGTATTTTGGGGGACTCTGGAAAAAGATTTTAGGTGGGGGCCAAGCTACCCAGGCCTGGGTAGCTTGGCCCCCGCCCCTATTCTACACCAAAAAAGGCGAAAAATTAATTTGACTAAATCACATTAAACTTTGGTTTTTCTTTTCATTTAACAGTAAGCGTAACAATTACAGACATTGTTTTGTAATTTGAGGGACTCTGGAAAAAGATTTTAGGTGGGGGCCAAGCTATCCAGGCCTGGGTAGCTTGGCCCCCGCCCCTAATCTGCGCCAAAAAAGGCGAAAAATTAATTTGACTAAAACACATTAAACTTTGGTTTTTCTTTTCATTAAACAGTAGGCTTAACATTTACAGACATTGTTTTGTAATTTCAGGGAGTCTGGAAAAAGATTTTAGGTGGGGGCCAAGCTGCCCAGGCCTGAGTAGCTTGGCCCCCGCCCCTATTCTATGCCAAAAAAGGCGAAAAATTAATTTGACCAAAACACATTAAACTTTGGTTTTTCTTTTCATTTAACAGTAGGCGTAACATTTACAGACATTGTTTTGTATTTTGGGGGACTCTGGAAAAAGATTTTAGGTTGGGGCCAAGCTACCCAGGCCTGGGTAGCTTGGCCCCCGCCCCTTTTCTGCGCCAAAAAAGGCGAAAAATTAATTTGACCAAAACACATTTATCTTTGGTTTTTCTTTTCATTTAACAGTAGGCGTAACATTTACAGACTTTGTTTTGTATTTTGGGGGACTCTGGAAAAAGATTTCAGGTGGGGGCCAAGCTACCCAGGCCTGGGTAGCTTGGCCCCCGCCCCTATTCTATGCCAAAAAAGGCGAAAAATTAATTTGACCAAAACACATTAAACTTTGGTTTTTCTTTTCATTTAACAGTAGGCGTAACATTTACAGACATTGTTTTGTATTTTGGGGGACTCTGGAAAAAGATTTTAGGTGGGGGCCAAGCTACCCAGGCCTGGGTAGCTTGGCCCCCGCCCCTATTCTGCGCCAAAAAAGGCGAAAAATTAATTTGACCAAAACACATTAAACTTTGGTTTTTCTTTTCATTTAACAGTAGGCGTAACATTTACAGTCATTGTTTTGTATTTTGAGGGACTCTGGAAAAAGATTTTAGGTGGGGGCCAAGCTACCCAGGCCTGGGTAGCTTGGCCCCCGCCCCTATTCTAAGCCAAAAAAGGCGAAAAATTAATTTGACCAAAACACATTAAACTTTGGTTTTTCTTTTCATTTATCAGTAGGCGAAACATTTACAGACATTGTTTTGTATTTTGGGGGACTCTGGAAAAAGATTTTAGGTGGGGGCCAAGCTACCCAGGCCTGGGTAGCTTGGCCCCCGCCCCTATTTTGTGTCAAAAAAGGCGAAAAATTAATTTGACCAAAACACATTAAACTTTGGTTTTTCTTTTCATTTAACAGTAGGCGTAACATTTACAGACATTGTTTTGTATTTTGGGGGACTCTGGAAAAAGATTTTAGGTGGGGGCCAAGCTACCCAGGCCTGGGTAGCTTGGCCCCCGCCCCTATTCTGCGCCAAAAAAGGCGAAAAATTAATTTGACCAAAACACATTTATCTTTGGTTTTTCTTTTCATTTAACAGTAGGCGTAACATTTACAGTCATTGTTTTGTATTTTGGGGGACTCTGGAAAAAGATTTTAGGTGGGGGCCAAGCTACCCAGGCCTGGGTAGCTTGGCCCCCGCCCCTATTCTAAGCCAAAAAAGGCGAAAAATTAATTTGACCAAAACACATTAAACTTTGGTTTTTCTTTTCATTTATCAGTAGGCGAAACATTTACAGACATTGTTTTGTATTTTGGGGGACTCTGGAAAAAGATTTTAGGTGGGGGCCAAGCTACCCAGGCCTGGGTAGCTTGGCCCCCGCCCCTATTTTGTGTCAAAAAAGGCGAAAAAGTAATTTGACCAAAACACATTAAACTTTGGTTTTTCTTTTCATTTAACAGTAGGCGTAACATTTACAGACATTGTTTTGTATTTTGGGGGACTCTGGAAAAAGATTTTAGGTGGGGGCCAAGCTACCCAGGGTGGGGGCCAAGCTACCCGCGGGTAGCTTAGCCCCCGGGGGCCAAGCTGCCCAGGGGGGCCAAGATAAACTGTTACACCGGGTTTAACCATATGTATTGACAAACCGGTGTTGTTATAAAATCCCGTAACTACGGCTTTATCGAAATACAATGATCGCGAAAAAACGCCCCATGCTTTGGCCGAGTTCACCACCAGTGCTTCTGTAACCTGATTATTTCATCTTCATCTTGAGAATCAGTCAAAATTTTGGTAAATTAGGAAAATGAAATCCCCCTTTTTCATGTTCGAACCCCCTTCATAGAAATCCTGGATCTGCTGCAGCTTTTTATCAGTATTTTCCCAAAGCTTACAGACTTTCATCAGAACCAGGAATTGTTTGGGGAATTTGAAAACTCATTATGGTTTGATTTTTTGATTATTGAAATAACCTCTCATCAAAATTTAAAACATGTTTTGGTAATGGTTTTGGTTTAGCTGTTATACAATGTACCATTTTTGAATATAGGCCAGGATCTGGAAAAGCCATTTTAGCATTTTGGACTTGCATGAATCCAGATCTGCTCATACCTTGATGCAGTTTGATCTAGATCCATGTTACTGTCTTCCATTTGTTACAGGCGATGAATGAGTAATAAGAGATCAACATGAAACTTGATCAGACTACATGTATCAGTGTTCTCCCCAGCCCAATAAGCTGTATCGGCCCCACTACAGCTTCAGGTAAATTAGTGCAATGCCACTACAGCTTCAAAAGTACCCCACAGTTAAATTTCTTCAAAATGGTCACCAAATACAGGAATCTGAGTTATTTCATGTCAAAAACTGATGAATTAAGGTATATTGTACAATAAAAATGCATAAAAACATTATGGGAAAAGAAGAAATTGCTCAAAATGAGCAATTTCTTCTTTTCCCATTATGTTTTTATTCACAATAATTTACATAAACATTGTATTGTAAGCTTCAACGATATTGCCACTACAGCTTCAAATTATTCTGGGGAGAACCCTGTGTATATTCAGGCTGATCTGGATCCATGTCGTCTTCATAAGCCATTATATAAGAAGCTTTTTTCCATATCCCTGCCCATATTCCTTATTTAAGTTTGATACACATAGATAATTTATAAGGGCGTATTTTAAATATTTTACATCACACATTATGTCTTAAAATTATACATACATTTACGATTGAATTTTATTGAGAATTGAAAATAAAATATGAAATATTTAACATGTTTTAGTATTTTTATATGGTTCCCTTTCTTTGCTGGATACAGAGGGGATTCATGGGTTCAAACAAACCCCCTCTGTAGCCTGATTATTTCATTTTTATGCAGAAATATAGTCAAAATTGTGCAATGATAGGAAAATGAACCTCCTTATTTGTATATTTGAACCCCTTTCACAGAAATCCTGGATCCACCGCCTTGCTGCGCTTAACCCATTCCAACAATGACACATTTAAACACCCCATGAAATAATGGCTTAAGAAAACAGTGTTGAAAATGAAGAAATTGCTTGTGACAAGCAATTTCTTCATTTCCCACAATGTTTTCTACCTAAAAAGACTAAAAAATTCTAACTTTTATTTACTTTAAATTTTCGTTCACAACGTCTTTGAATTTGGACAACTCCAAAATTTTGCTACCTAGTACATGGTGTATAATCACGTGACTCAGAATTTCCGATAATCTTCAATATCTTTTTTAATACTTGACCAATTTGAATTCGGTTTGAAGCAGATAAGGTGGGAAAATGCCAGGAATACGCTGGATGTGTTGGATTTTTGAAAATTCAACTGATAAAAAAGTTAATGAAGATAAACCAACATTTTGGTTTATCTTCAATAACTTTTTTATCAGTTGATATTTAAAAAATGAACCACGTCCTTCTAATGTGTGACGTCTGTCTACATTCTCTGCTTCAAACCGAATTCAAATTGGTCCAGTATTTACTAAATTATTGAAGATTATCGGAAATTTTGAGTCACATGATTATACACCGTGTAGTAATGGATAAAAAATCTATTCACTCACAGTGGGTCACTCACGGCGGGAATCACCGGACACAACAAAAACAAGAATTTCAGAAAACCTTCAATAAATCTATTGACCCTCTTCCGAACAGCTTGCAGATGAAAAATTAATGATATCGAAAGAAAAAAATTAAAATGTATATTATAGCTTGGAAAATATTGAGGCAAAATGAGAAAATTTTCTTTATTTGCTTCAATTTTTAACTCCACTGGCCATTAGGCCAACAGGCTATTGTCATGGCGGTGTGTCCGTCTTACGTGTGTCCGTCCATAAACTTTTTCTTTAAGAAACTTCTTCTCAAAAACTGCTGGATGGATTTCAATCAAACTTCACAGGAATCATCCTTGGGTGACCCTATCTCAGATTCCTTCAAAGAATTCTCATTGAAAAAGACAGTCTGGAGTTTTCTGCTCTTGAATGTCAAAAACGGCCGCTTTGACTTTTTCACTCTAGAAATATTGACCATTCAAGACAAAACTTGGACAGAATGATGGTGACTATAAGATCTTGTCTGGGTATAATTTTCAGCTTGAGTTATGTTCCCTTGAAATTGACAAAATTGCCATTTTCAGCTCTATTTTGACATTGTTTTCACTCTAGCAACTACAAATATTTACCAATCAAGGCAAAACTACAGAAATTGCCCCTGAAATTGTATTGCCATTTTCAGCTTTATTTTTACTCTAACAACCCTAATACAGAACTTTCACAGAATCTTACGGACCATTAAAATTGTATTCAACAAGACAAACAATCAGGCCAGTGGAGCGCTCCCAGACCACCAGGGCTGTCTAGTTCCCGAGCCCTTTCTAGTAGAGGCGTCTAAAACCATCAGTGTTTGGGAATGGGTAAATATACTAAGGGAAAAAAGTTGAGCAATTTCGTAAGATACGGCTTCTTTCTCTCTTATCTGGGTTCGGATGGAAATCAATTTTTATACGCCGCCGGAGGCGGACGTATATTGGCGTAATCTTCTCCGTCTGTCCGTCCGTCCATCCGTCCGTACGTCCGTCCACTTTTCTTGTCAACGCAACTCCTCCTAAGTTTCTGGCTGGATCTTCTTGAAACTTGGTCAATGTTATAACCTCAATTGGTAGATGTGCATGAAGGAAGGATTTTATGGTTCATTGATTTTTGCCTGAGTTATGCCCCCTTAAAACTTAGTCCCTGGAGCGGCGTATATTGTGACCATGGCACTCTTGTTCAGAAAATGATATTAGATATCTTTCCAACAATATTTCAAATTTTGGTTTGCATTTGAGACCTGATACGTCTGATGTGTGACGCCAAACAAGGTAGGGATATCACTCTGAAAATCACACATGGAAGCACAGGGAATTTTAGCGATTTTTATGTAGACTCTCTCTATTAAAGACAAGGGGACCAAGTTTTCATGTATAGAAAATAGTACCCATTCTCGCAAAACACCCATTACGACGCCAATTTTGAAGATAATTACACGAGATCTTCACTAATTAACTCCATATATATTTATTTAGCAAAAATCCGGTGGTCTGTACGCGTAACGATCAGAGTTTTTCGTGACAGAGGCCGGTTTCTCGACGAAAGGTTCGAAAACGCCATGAACGACGTGACCGTGTGACCCCCGCTTGTAGGACTAAATCTGCTAGTTTGTGCATGATCGTGGCCAAAACATGCATTAAAACGATAAAATAAATTAAAATCTTTCACCAACCTTCCTTGTTGAATAATATCACAAAGAATTCAGCTTTAATTTGTTGAATGTTTTGCCGACTCAACGGATTTTAGATTTCGGCAATTTTAGGCGCGTTCGCTTGGGGATACTCTGGTGAGTGTTTTTATCACAATGTTCCCCTTGACTTTCGAACGAAACAGAACGGTTCAGTTTCAAATTTCAACAAAATTGTCCAAAGCAATGCTTTAATTCGTATCTTTTTACGCTTATTGAACACAAATTTTATTTTTTAACAAGAAAAAGAATTACTCGAGTAATAATGAACGTATGACTGATGGAGGGCGAGTTCATCTCGCTGTTGAGCACACTCACTCAAGTAATTCTTTTTATTGTGAAAAGTAAAAAAAATCATCGACAGTTATGCTAAATTAAGCTTGAAAAAAATGAGAAATAAAGCATTGCTTTGGACAATTATGGTGAAATTGAATAATGAACCGTTCTGTTTCGTTCGAAAGGCAAATGGAACATTGTGACATAAACACTCACCAGAGTAACAAACGAACGCGCTGACATCACGCTTGTGTCGTACATGGCAATTTCGAACCCTTTGTCGAGAAATGGCCTCTGTCACGAAAAATACTGATCGTTACCTGTACAGACCACCAGATTTTTCGCTAAATAAATATGTAAGGAGCTTATTAAAGAAGATCCCGTGTAATTATCTTCAAAATTGGCGTTGTAACAGGTGTTTTGCGAGAATGGGTACTATTTTCTGTACATGAAAACTTGGTCCCCTTGTCTTTAATAGAAAGAGTCTACATAAAAATCGCTAAAACTCCCTGTGCATGGAAGCAGTACCTCAAGTATGTCCATTATTTTCGTTATAACAGTACCTTAATGTTTGTTACACTTGAAATGAGTCCTCAACCAAAAGTTACTGGAGTACGTCTAAATTGCAGAAGGAGAACGCGCACAAGAACTGTTACGTTATTGACGTCATCCATGTTCCTACCTCCCATCCTAGGATGGTCTAAGAGGTGTTCGATTGGCGCATGATGCTACAATCTGACTGTTCAGTCTAACACATCCACATTCTGTAACTATAGAAAATTAAACGTGTGTCTAGCAACGTGTAGACGGGCGTAATCCTGCTGGAAAATAGTGGCATGCTAAAAAATTTGAATGACAATACCACAGGCTGGAACATTTCAGTAGAATGTCATTCATTGAACAGTGTCTCGTTTTTTAGCTCCACTGGCCTAGGTAAAATTTTCAGCTTGATCTGAATTTTACATCATGAGTTATGTGCCCTTGAAATTGACAAAATTGCCATTTTCAACTCTATTTTGACATTGTTTTCACTCTAGCAACTACAAATATTGACCAAACAATACAAACTTTGACAGAATGTTGGTGACCATAGGATCTCGCCTTGGTAAATTTTCAGCATGATCTGAATTTTATATCATGAGTTATGTGTCCTTGAAATTGACAAAATTGCCTTTTTTGGCTCTATTTTGACATTGTTTTCACTCTAGCAAATACAAATATTGACCAATCAAGACAAGACTAAGACAGAATATTGGTGACTATAAGATCTTGCCTGGATATAATTTTCAGCTTGATCTGAATTTTATATAATGAGTTATATGCCCTTGAAATTGATAAAATTGCCATTTTCGGCTTTATTTTCCCCTTTACAACCATTATTATATAAACTAATCAATACAAAACTTTCACAGAATCTAACTGACCATGCGATCTTACTTGCTTGTAATTTTCAACTTGATAATGCATTTGCTTGTTTGCGCAGCCTGAACCTTTGAAATTGCATTCAACAAGACAAACAGTCAGGCCTGTGGAGCGCTGCCAGACCGCCAGGGCTGTCTAGTTTGCTCTGATATGATAACCCAGCCCAAAATCATGACGCTGTCGCCTCCAGAATGGTCATTTTGAATGACGTTGACTAGTGAGATCCATCCTTTCACAATTACGCCTCCACAAATGTAAAATTCAAACGGGATTAATCTGCAAAAGCGACTTGATTCCACTACCATATTGTCAATGGACAGTGTATCCGCCTCCGTTCTAGCCTGTCATGTATGTGAACACAGCACCAAGGAACACCAACTTAAGGCGGACATGCACGTAAACGCAAAGATCGAAGTTTGTTCCACACAATACGAACATAAATCCATGTGCCTGTCGCATTTCTGATCAAACCGACTGAACTTGTGCTGCTGGGAGACGAGTACGTCTTAAACACGTACGTAATTGTCCTTACGTCGGTTTGTTTTACCTGTCCTACTGGAGCATGGCATGTCTTGGACGGTGCCTAATTGACAGTATTTTCTTTCAGTTGAGAAATGGCACTTCGACTCACACAAAAATGTTAAGCGACCTCTTCACGACCGCTTATCTACTAAATCACAACATTCTGATGTGTATGAAAAAATGTTTAGAGGATATCCGGTTGGCAGTTAGAGGAACCAATAAATCGGCGGGTGAAAGGTGAGTCTCACCATTTAATCGAAATGTTCTTGTTTCTAGCTCAAAAATCGGAGAACGTCATACAACCCTTTATTCATTTTCACATATTTGTGAGTCCCATCCAAACCCCAATTCCCAAAGATTGGATGGAAATTCATTTTCTTCCGTTGCAAGGGTAGCCCAAATATTGACATTTCGTCAATTCTGGTGTGCGTTTGTCCACTTTCTGAGAATGAATGGTCCAAAATCTGTGTGTTTTGTAAAAGAGTTGTATTTAAATTACATCATACAAACAATATTTTGATAACTTTCTGTCGATCGTTGAAGAATCTCAGTTCTTCCGGTCAGTTTGTGCTTTAGGTGATAGGTTGTGATTGAGATGATAGGTTGGGATTTAGAAGACAGAATGCATTCATCGCATTGAAAACCATTTGACATTGTTTACATACAACTTTTTTTTATAATACTCACATATTTTGGACCATTCATCCTCAGAAAGTGGACAAACGCACACCAGACACACCTCTTAACTTTACATTGCCGAAGTGGGTTCAATTACATTTACAGATGCCCCGGGTAAATGTTGCGCCGAGATCATGGGAGTGACATTCCCATGTACAGACATATATATATATATATAGTCTCTCTTAATGATAATGTTCACTGAGCTTATCTAAGAGGTCATAGGTGGAAAATGTCAAAATGTTGTCGCAAGACATTGATTGGGCAACAAATCGACACATTTTCGACTGTACACGCTGTTGGCTCTTAATGGGAATACAATCTATCGAGCACGGAGTGGACGTGCAAGAGATATGACGTCACGGCAGGACCGTATCTTCAGGTAAACCCCAACTATGGGATAGGTTTAAGATTGCAACGAATGCCGCTAAGAAATCGCATGGACTTCAGAACATTCGAATATCGGACCAAACTGAACGAAACAGATTATGTTTTTCGACCTACATTCACTTTTTTTTTATAAAATTGTGTTGACGCCTGGTGTAAAATGGGTGTTTTCTTATTAATGGAATTTACTACAAACAAGCTTTTGTGAACTTTACAAGGTGAAATGCTATTGCTTTAAATGTAACTAGGCTACATTTTGTTAAAATCAGATTTGATGTCTTTGCGTAAGAAGGAATTGAAAAGGAAGTTTCCTTTTTTGTCTAGTATATATTTCTCGTAAACGGTTCAGTATTTTGACTTGAAATTTTCAGAACTTACATAAGAAAAGATGCTCTTTCAGATAGAATAAAAGTAACATTTATGTAAAAATAATCATGAAATGTCACTTTAACATTACTTGGAATAATAAATGAAAGATGATTTATCTCAAAGTTTTCATCTTATTATATTTTGTTAGCTTGGCAATGTCTCTGAATAGCTATTGTCATACCCTCAGACGTTGTATGATATAAATAAATCTTTCGAACGGTCGTAAGGAACAAATTCGAAGAAGAGACCATGGCTTACGAAGCTGGATTTATCCATGCTATACATGTATATTGTTGTAGCCTATCATAAAAATCAACCCACGGACAGTCTAAGTATCAATCTTATCAAACATCAGCGTTATCTGACGGTAACATCTGAAGGGAACCAATAAGGGGCCATTTTTTATGACCCTTTCTTCTGAACTATAATATATTAAATATCATTCTCAATTAGAATTTGCACCTCTTGGTGGACGCAACCACGACACAGACTGCACGTAGCAAAGAATTGGCATTTGCAAGAGTTACAAGAATTCTTTAGCCTCTCTTACAAACCGTCGTGCGTCCTTTTAATTTGTGCGTTTAAAAAATCTCCGAAGACGTACGATTTGTAAAGACGCACGTCGGGTTGTAAGAGAGGCTTTACAACTGGTCATTCGTGGCGTTCGTAACAGGACGCACGACAGTGAAAACGCGGAATTATACCACGGATTCTTGTCATTTCTCATACCAGTACTACCAAACCATCCTTACCAAGCCTCTATCTTCACGTGAGCGTTACTAGAAATGGAAAAGGCGGGTAGGTCAAAAAGGTACTGCCTTGAATTATAGACCCTCAGTGAATGTGTTGCCAGTTTTTGACACTATTGGATAGACAGGGGCTTATAGGTTGCGAAAATGGCAATAAAAATGAATTTTGTGCTTACAACAGACTTGGTTTGCCGTTATGTTTTGATAAACCGTCCAAGGGCGGATCCAGGAATTTTTTCCAGGTAACGTTACACTAAATTTATATAGTCAAAATTTAATTTTTGGCCAATGCCGGGGGGGGTGGACCCCCCGACCCCCCTTTAAATCCGCCCATGCCGTCGGTGTTGTTATAAAATCTCGTAACTACGGCTCGGATCAAGCCGTAGTTACGGGATTTTATAACAGCACACACGAAATACCATTTATTTGTCCGAAATTACGTCACTGTTGACTGAATAAAATCGTTCCCTATTCATACATTGTTTCTTGCGCACTTTTATATTTTTATCTGTTTACCGACCGTAGATAGCATTGCGTGCCTCTGGTTATTTTTTATGTGCAATAATAGGTAATCCTTTCCTACATACTCGTATATACCAAAATTTCACACCAGCCAATTTTGAAAGCTGCTGCAGACGACTATGTGTCTGTAAAGAATTATGGAACTGATGTAGATATGGCACAACAAAATATTGATTAAGAAAATGAGAAATATTGATTATCGACGTTTATTCATATTCTTTCAATGTTTACGCAGGATATTTTCTGTAACAGACATCAAAATCCGACACTGTTTGGGAAAGGGTTGCGGGGCTATGATACATCTGTGATAAGATGTTTTATATTCTTTGATTTTTAGGAATTAACAATTCAGATTTATATTTACGAGCAATATTTCGTTATATCCCACTTACGTAGGGGGTATATTGGATTCATCGTGTCTGTCCGTCCAGACTGTTTGGTGTCTGTGCTCCCTAACTCAAAAAACCGTTTAGTGACTTAGGACCATGAAAAATTATACAGTTGTTACCTCTTGACCAAAGGGGTTCCCTACTGTTTATAGGTCACGAACGGTCAAAGGTTAAGATTGTACTTTGTTTAAAACATATTTTTCAACCCTTGTTTTAGATTTGCATTAATCCATTCTTCGACATGAAAAGATATTACGAGCGTATTTTAAGGGACTAAAAGGTGCCTTTTCTGGTCAAATGGCAAAAAGTTAGAACGTTCCCATTTGAAAGCTACTGCAGACAACAAAATGGGTTGAAAAAATCTGGAATTGATGTAAATTATAGCACAGAAAATATTTAGGGTAAAGGGAAATGGTAAATTTGAAAGTTGCTGCAAACCACGAATTCGCCGTTTATAAAGATAGCATACGATCAACGTACAATATAGCACAGATAATATACAGACAAAATGAGAAATATCTGATTTTCAACAAGTATATCTTTCGTCTGATTCTTTTTTCGTTTTGTCGTCTCTAAGGGACACCAAAATCATGTATTGTTTTGAAAGGGTCGAAGAAGTCGCCTTGGACGACAAAAATAGTGATTCTACATAATAAATAATGAGTCATGAGTGACCGGATATGGAACTTTGCAAAGCTATTTTTTTCTTCTTCTTTTTTTTCTTTTTTTCTTTTCTTTTTTTTTTAAGAAAAGAAAATCGAGACCAAACTGAACGTATTCTAATTTTAACTGATATGTCAGGAGTTTGCACGTCAATCACGAACAAACCCTTTCCAATACATCATAGATCTGTCTTTGCCTTCGTCAATTCTGAAGGCGAATGAAAAAGACTGGACAAACGAAGAATGTTGTCTTGAGAACTCAAATTGAAACGAGGTTTTGAGGTTTCTTTTCTTTTTTTCTTGCATTTGGCCAAATACAATAATAATTAGGCTATGGCTTGGGACCTACACCGCTAAACGACTTCTCTTACTAATTCAAAAGCTAATTTTTTTCACGTCGCTTAATCTGTCTTTTACTACCAGATTATCATTAAAGAATCACAAATGCGTGGGCGGATCTAGAGGTGGGGTCGGGGGGGGGGGTCTGGACCCCCCCCTCTGGCATTGGCCAAAAAATTAAATTTTGGCTATATAAATTCAGTATAAAGTTACATATTTACTACATTTTAATCCATAATTTGGGCTTGGATCCCCCCTTGAAAAAAATCTTGGGCTTGGACCCCCCACCTGGTAAAAAAAACCTGGATCCGCCCTTGCTAATGCATTCAATATGATAGAAAATAACAACTACAAGACCTATATCTTGACCCCGGTTAGAGGCTCTGCCTTATTTTCATATTAGATAAAATACACGTCGACGCGTACATTTACGCGAGCAGTTGAAAATTTACGAGTCGACGCATAAATTTTCAACTGCTCGCGTAAGCGTCGACGCGTAAATATACGTGTCGACGCATAAAATTTACGCGTCGACGCGTATATTTTATGCGTGTACGCTCTAAATAGACTTTTGACCCATTTGGTACGCCATATCGGGCCGTACCAAAGTACACGCGACGTTCACGCGACGTCAAAATGACGTAAATGTTTTTGCAACGACCGTTTTTCAAATCAGTTTTACTATGACGTACTAAATGGGTCAAAAGTCTATATAGAGCGTGCACGCATAAAATAAATGCGTCGACGCATAAAACTTCAACTGCTCGCGTAAAATTTACGCGAGCAGTTGAAAATATATGCGTCGACGCAGGAGTAAAAAGATGTGAAATCGAGGCTGGCCAATGGGAAAGGCGGTTGGAAACCTTTCCCTTTATACCATAAAATTGATGGATGAAACGAAGGATCTGATTGGTTTATAGATAAAATACGCGTCGACGCGTATATTTTATGCGTGTACGCTCTAAATAGACTTTGACCCATTTGGTACACCATATTATGACACCATATAAGTTACCAATATAAAACGTGTCAACGTTCTCGTGCACATAGTTAATAAAGGTCCAGCAACATAACCAGACACATCTTACATACATCACCAGTATAAAACGTGTCAACGTTCTCGTGCGCATCCCTGATAAAGATCCAGCAACACAACCAGACACATCTTACATACATCACCCGTATAAAACGTGTCAACGTTCTCGTACACATCCCTAATAAAGGTCCAGCAACACAACCAGGCACATCTTACATAAGTTACCAACATAAAACGTGTCAACGTTCTCGTGCACATACCTAATAAAGGTCCAGCAACACAACCAGAAACATCTTACATAAGTTATCAATATAAAATGCGTCAACGTTCTCGTGCACATACTTAATAAAGGTCCAGCAACACAACCAGACACATCTTACATAAGTTACCAATATAAAACGTGTCAACGTTCTCGTGCACATGGTTAATAAAGGTCCAGCAACACAACCAGACACATCTTACATACATCACCAGTATAAAACGTGTCAACATTCTCGTGCGCATCCCTAATAAAGATCCAGCAACACAACCAGACACATCTTACATACATCACCAGTATAAAACGTGTCAACGTTCTCGTACGCATCCCTAATAATAAAGGTCCAGCAACACAACCAGACACATCTTACATAAGTTACCAACATAAAACGTGTCAACATTCTCGTGCACATACCGAATAAAGGGCCAGCAACACAACCAGACATATCTTACATATTAAGTTACCAATATAAAACGTGTCAACGTTCTCGTGCACATACCTAATAAAGGTCCAGCAACACAACCAGACACATCTTACATAAGTTACCAGTATAAAACGTGTCAACGTTCTCGTGTACGTCCCTAACAAAGGTCCAGCAACACAACCAGGCTTGTCTTACATATATTACCAGTACATAAGTGTCAACGTTTTCTTGCACATCCTTAATAAAGGTCCAGCAACATAACCAAACACATCTTACATGCATTTCCAATTTATAAAACGTGCCAACGTCTTCGTGCACATTCTTAATAAAGGCATAGAAGCATAACAAGACACATCTTACATACATCACCAGTATAAAACGTGTCAGTCAACGTTCTCATGCACATGCTTTATAAAGGTATGCATACATGATCAGACACTTTTTCATACATCACAAGTAAAACAATGTGTCAACGTCCTCATGCACAAAGTTATATCCACAAAACTAGACACATTCTACGAACATCCCCAGCAAAAATCGTGCCAATGGTCTTGTGTATCATCATGTCCATTTAAGATGTTCTATTTTGAAGGAAAAAACACGCACAAACAAGAGCCGTCATAGACGGATTAGGCCTATACTCCCCGAATAAGTGTTTGTCATAAAAATGCTATATTCATTAAACCCCTTTTTCCCATGACAGGTTTTCAGTACACACATTATTTATAGAATAGAATATCTCATGTATCCATTAACTACAAAATTTCATTTAATTCTGCCCATTAGATGAAGAGAAATGAGAGGAAAATAATTCTACACTAAGCGGTCAAATTCAATAAAAGGGCACAATTCTTTATTATTGATGTTGTCATTAAATTGTCGGAAATATGTAGAAAGAATTGTTAAAATTATTTTCTCTTATTGAAGGCAACCTATAAGAGATGAAGCATGCCAATTTTGAGATGTGCACCATCAATACCGCCTACAAAAATTGTGTTCTTACCTAGTAAAATGAAAGGTTTGTTACTGTCGTCACCCCGATCATTTACATATCAAGCGTTGTCAACAGCTTAACTACCATAGCACACAAAGACTATTCATTATACACTAGAGTTAACATAATACTCTATCCGTTTTAATAATCATTTGATTTCAATTTAATTTGATTCCCAAATTTCTTAGCTAATTACTTTTGTCGTCAAAACTAGTGAAAGGTTTGTTACCCCCCAAAAATGTACGTTTTTATGTAGTAATAATGTCAGTCTTGTTGTTCGAACTTTGCTGAAAACCTCTCCCGAACTAATTAATTACTATGAATATGAAGTCTGAATCTGAGGTAGACATTTAAACAAAGCTTTGTCTATTTAAAAAGGCGAACTGAAACAAAATGACTTAACTACGAAAGGTTTGTTACCTATGATTTTAGCTAGTTATTATTGAGAAGTTTCTCTAGAGGTCCTGGATTCTAATATAGAACGCCACGGTCCCATAGTTAACATTGGCTTCCAGATGATACTTTACTGTTGCCTATGAACTGACCAGAAAGTCTCGCTTCGAAAGGTTCGTTTTGAAAGGTTTGTTACCACGTAAATCAAAAGCTAACTATTTTGAATGAATATGTGAATAAGTAGCATCCAATTTCAAATGATGTAACAATTTCGTCATTATGACATGGAATGTCATGCATTTCAACAGTTTTCATTGAATTTTTCATCTGTTTCTGGAAGAAAAGGATATTTCATTTTAACAATACAAATGTCTTTTGAATTGGGAAAACTAGCCAATGAATTTGTTTGTGTAAAATCTAAATTGCTTCAAAGTATTTAAAGCTACTATTTCCCAGATTTGGACCCAAAAATTGTCAAATACAAACGAAATGTACACTTTTTAAGCTTTATATGACCTGATTAAATGATTACGACAAACTATTGAAGCAACGACTCATTTTTTCGCAATTTAATACCAAATTCATGAAGCGATATCGAAAGTAGGTCAAAACAGTAGGACATGCGACTTTCTTAAATGACGTCACAACATACATGATGACGTCATATTGAAATTCAAGTATGAATCTCGTTTGAATCATGGTCCGCGCTGTATGCGCATGTGCAACAATTTCAAAATAATTCTAACCCCATCAGTGATGGGGTTGAATTTAGGTTTGGATTCTCCCTAAATTCAGCTATCTGTCTTGTAATTTCGGCTCATTCTCTGTCTGAATCGCATATTATTAACCATCCCGAGGTTGTCAACACAAAAGTTTTGCATATTTTTTAAAAAAAATCATTTTTTGCAATTAGACCATCTGTTACCGTCGCCCTTTAATGTGCATTTCTGATTTAATAACATTCATAATTCTATTTGGAATGAATATGCGAATAAGTAGGCCTAGCATCCAATTTCAAATGATGTAACAATTTCGTCATTATGACATGGAATGTCATGCATTTCAACAGTTTTCATTGAATTTTTCATCTGTTTCTAGAAGAAAAGGATATTTCATTTATAACAATACAAATGTCTTTTGAATTGGGAAAACTAGCCAATGAATTTGTTTGTGTAAAATCTAAATTGCTTCAAAAAGTATTTTATGTGCATTTCTGATTTAATAACATTCATAATTCTATTGTTATTTCGGTAACGAACCTTTCACAATTCATTTCAGAGTAAGAATGACCAAACCAGGGGAAAAAGTTTTGTTTTAAAATTGATCAATGTCTGGCAGAGTATAAAGACGAATATGAGAGACACCCGTTTTAAGCATGATATAGGCTAGAAAACAAAAATATAAATGCCAACAAATAAAGTTAGTTTGAACAAATAATAGCAATTCAATTATACAAGAATTGGAGTAATTTCAGAGACAGGAAAACATGTCGCAAGACCTGGCAACTGGGTAATCTCGAAAAGACAGTGTACCAATGCCATGTAAACTATTCTTGTGTTGCTTTCAAATTACAGAAAGAATATTTTCACTGATTTTGATAGGATTATCATCTCAAGGGAAAGGTTCGTTACGTCTGCACCCAATTCAACACATGTTATAGAATTCAGGTCAAAGACCAAAATAGGCTAAAGGTGGAGTATATTCTTTTTTAGATGTGCTTGCGCTTTTACAAAAAGATATTCCATCGACTTACTTAGATAATATATCAATGATTTTGAAAGATACAAAGGTATTTTGCTATGATATCAATAATTAGCGAAAGCAAACAAAAATATGATTTCGGATTATTATTTCGTTATGAAAGGAGCATATAAAAAGAGTTTTGTCTATCATTTTCTACAATTGATATATTCTTGTTTGATTTTGATGTAGAATATGACCCTCACAAATTATGGATAATGTTACTACTTTGTTTCATCGAATGGCTGTAACATGGTAACAAACCTTTCCCATGACTTTAGGTGGGTAATTTGAAGATAAAAAAAATAAAAAAATAAAATAAAAAAATAAAAAGCATTTTTTCTTGATACGGATACTTTGCAATTTGTTTCTAGACATAGAAGACAAATGATAGATATCTACAAAAAGAAATAATGCAAATTCAAAAATATTTATTTTCAACATATTCTCAATTTGGAATTGTGCCCTTTTATTGAATTTGGCCGTAAGGCTCCTTATTCCGTGACAAAGCCTCAAATTAATTAACGGAGAGCAGGGTCTGTAGACATGGATTATCCAAGGGAGTTCACATAGGAAGTTATCGAATTTGGTTGGAGGGTTGCTGAGATCTGGTTGTGTACGGACGGACGGACGAACGAACGAACGGAAGGACAGTGTGGCTATTTATGCTCCTTAGAAAAAATATTCAAGGAGCATAGAAAACGGGAGAGATGTACAAGTATCATCTTTGTGCTGTATCGTTTTCATTTCGTTTCTATGGTTTGTGCACGAGAACGTTGAAAAAGGCGGGAACCAAACTCTTCTAGAAGAGCTCTAACGGCCTAAATCGCACACAGCTATATTTCACACGAGAAAGCGAAAAATAAAACAAACTGAAATGGGCGACGAAGGTAACAAGGGCTACAGATGGGAGACTGAATATATGAAAAGACATGGGATAATGAAAGAAATACCGGCCATACAATAATTTCTAACCCAATATGCAGCATCAGACGTAATCAATATTGTTCGGCCCCTTGTTGCGTCAACCTATTTCAGATTTAGTTGGGTTTAACTAGACCTCTACTTTCCTGTTCATGTGTTTGATTGTTAATACTGTTTACTGTTAATAAAGACCAGTGTTTTGTTAAAACTTATCAATGTGGGACTCATTGTTTTCTAAGCTGGACTCATTGATTGTGCTCTTGGACTCATTGTTTTCAGAAATGCGAGTCCCGGGACCCATAGGTAGCAAAAGCCAGATTATTCACTGCTCATCTTTCAACTGTGCCTATGCTATAGTGTTTTTGAGAAGTGGCTTTCACATGACTCATACTCATACATGTTCCTAATAATTTAAAGGGACATTTCATTCCAATTTCAATTTTTTAAAGTATGTCTTGATGCCAAGATTGGTTATTCTAACGAGTATAAATGCTATTAGTTTTTTGAAGTTGTTGCCAATAAGCGAGAAACACGCATTTAAAGTTGAGACATAATCGATAAATTGCATATAAATCCGAACTGTTGTCCACAACAATTTGTTCATTTTTAACACAAAAATATAAATTTCTCGTAAACGGCGCAATATTTTGGCTTGAAATTTTCAGAATTTTCATAAGAAAATATGCTCTTTCAGATAAAAATAAATGTAAAATTTATGACAAAAAATTCTGAAATGTCACTTTAAATGTTTTTGATGTTGAAATGAAAAAATACAAAAAATAACATGGAATCATCAATGTGTAAAATGTTTCTTCTTCAAATTAAACCTGGTTTTTAGCAGTTTCTCCTTTTGTCTCAGTGTTTTCCTAAGTCTTTTCTATTAAGGACGTCAAAACCAGGTCTTGTTTGGGAAAGGGTTAATGAAATTTCTTGGAAATTTCTTGGATAAACATGGGGCCAAAGACCATTCCCCCACCCCGAGTCCATTCGACTTTTTCGCAGGCGACAACATTGAATATTCTTTCATTTATAACGAAATTGATGTTGACAAAGATAAGCATTGTGTACAATCTAGCACAGAAGCCGATTTGGCAAAAGTTGAAAATGTGACCCATTATGCTAAATGGGACCTTATGTGAATTCATTGAAACCAAATTTTGAAAAAAAAACCGGACCAGACGGTGAGACCGAGATGTCAACCAGATGTTACATTTTGAAAATGATGATATTGTAAGATAGAGAGGATTCAGATAATTACCTAAAAGTGAAAAAAGGATATTTTTTCAACTTCTTATTATGGTCTCTTTTAGCATTATGGGTCACAAGTGATTCTGATCAGAATCTTGCATCAATGTCCAATTCTTTTTAAAATGGACATTTTCAGATTCATTATATAAAAATTTTTAGAGACATTTCTTCGTGATAATTTATCAAATAGATATTCGAGTTTTTATTCGGAAAAGGGGTCCTAATAAGCATATAAGACTATAATGGACCCAGATCAGTCTGTTCATACACACCGTCTGATCTTGATCCATGCTTTTTATGCCCCCGTATCGAGAGATCGGGGGCATTTTGTTTTACTCGTGTCCTTCTGTCTGTCCGTCCATCTGTCTGTCCGTCCGTTTGTCCGAAAACACAACCTTTGCTTTTTCTCCAAAAGTATTTGACATACAAAGCTCAAATTTGGTATACAATTCCTTTCAATGATATCTATCTGTTCCATGCAATTTGACCTTCCTCAAGGTCATTTGTTAACCCTTATCAACCCTTTACTCTACGAAAACCTAACCTTTTACTCCGAAAACTTAACCTTTGCCTTTTCTCCAAAAGTGTTTGACATACAAAGCTCAAATTTGGTATGCAACTTCCTTTTAATGATATCTATCAGGTCCATGCAATTTGACCTTCCTCAAGGTCATCCCTTAACCCTTAAACTTGGAATACTTATTCACCATCACACCCTCTACCTTACTACTAGGGCCCATGACCCTGGCTCCACTATATTTGGAGTTATGCCCCCTTTATACTTAGCAACTTAGAAAGTCCAGCACTTAGAAAGTCGAGCACGCTGTCTTCAGACAGCTCTTGTCTATCTTTAATCTTGACAAAACTGGAAACGGTGGTGAAACATGATGTTATAAAAAAGTTCATTATACCCCCGCAAACGAAGTTTGGAGGGGGTATACTGGAATCAGCCTGTCGGTCCAGTGGTTGGGTGGTTTGTCTGTCTGTTTGTCTGTCTCCAAAACTTTGTCCGGACAACTCCTCCTACACTTGTTGACTGATTTAGTTCATACTTGGCACAAGTGTTCATTGTGACCTGTAGATGTGCAAGACGCAAATTTCACGAAAATCAGAATGATACTTTCTGAGTTATGGCCCCTGATTTGACCAAAAAATGCTTGTCCGGATAACTCCTACACTTGTGGACCGATTTAGTTCATACTTGGCACAAGTGTTCATTGTCACCTGTAGATGTGCAAGACGCAAATTTCACGGAAATAGGACCGATACTTTTTATACGCCGCCGGAGGCGGACGTATATTGGCGTCATCTTCTCCGTCTGTCCGTCCGTCCATCCGTCCGTCCGTCCGTCCATCCGTCCATCCGTCCGTACGTTAGTCCACTTTTCTTGTCAACGCAACTCCTCCTAAGTTTCTGGCTGGATCTTCTTGAAACTTGGTCAATGTTATCAAATCAATTGGTAGATGTGCATGAAGGAAGGATTTTATGGTTCATTGATTTTTGCCAGAGTTATGCCCCTTAAAAACTTAGTCTCTGGGGCTTATTGAAGTTGCAGCCTTGTCAACGCAACTCCTCCTAAGTTTCTTGCTGGATCTTAATGAAACTTGGTCAATGTTATCACCTCAATTGGTAGATGTGCATGAAGGAAGGATTTTATGGTTCATTGATTTTTGCCAGAGTTATGCCCCTTAAAAACTTAGTCTCTGGGGCTTATTGAAGTTGCAGCCTTGTCAACGCAACTCCTCCTAAGTTTCTTGCTGGATCTTAATGAAACTTGGTCAATGTTATCACCTCAATTGGTAGATGTGCATGAAGGAAGGATTTTATGGTTCATTGATTTTTGCCAGAGTTATGCCCCTTTAAAACTTAGTCTCTGGGGCTTATTGAAATTGCAGCCTTGTCAACGCAACTCCTCCTATGTTTCTGGCTAGATCTTAATGAAACTTGGTCAACATTATCACCTCAATTGGTGGATGTGCATGAAGGAAGGATTTCATGGTTCATTGATTTTTGCCAGAGTTATGCCCCCTTAAAACTTAGTCTCTGGTGCTGATTGAAATTGCAGCCTTGTCAACACAACTTCTTCTAAGATTCTGACTGGATCCTAATGAAACTTGGTGGATGTTATTACCTAAATTGGTAGATGTGCATGAAGTAAGGATTTTATGGTACATTGATTTTTGCCTGAGTTATGCCCCCTTCAACCTTAGTCTCTGGGGCTTAATGATATTTCAGCCTCATGAACGCAATTCCTTCCAGGTTTTTGACTGGATATTTATAAAAACCTTTTTGTGAACACAACTTTTTACAGGTTTTTGTGTGAATATTTATAAATCCTTGTCAATGTCATTTTTTTGTCTCAAGTTTTATAAGTGGCGGCGTATATTGTGACCATGGCACTCTTGTTGAGTTATGGCCCCTGATTTGACCCAAAAATGCTTGTCCGGCCAACTCCTCCTACAGTTACTGTCCGATTTGCTTCATACTTGGCACAGGTGTGCATTAGGACCTGTAGATTTGCAAGACGCAAATTTCACGGAAATCGGACCGATACTTTTTGAGTTATGGCCCCTGATTTGACCCAAAAATGCTTGTCCGGCCAACTTCTCCTACAGTTACTGTCCGATTTGCTTCATACTTGGCACAGGTGTGCATTAGGACCTGTAGATTTGCAAGACGCAAATTTCACGAAAATCGGAATGATACTTTCTGAGTTATGGCCCCTGATTTGACCAAAAAATGCTTGTCCGGATAACTCCTCCCACACTTGTGGACCGATTTAGTTCATACTTGGCACAAGTGTTCATTGTCACCTGTAGATGTGCAAGACGCAAATTTTACAAAAATGCTTGTCCGGATAACTCCTCCTACACTTGTGGACCGATTTAGTTCATACTTGGCACAAGATTAGTGTTCATTGTCACCTGTAGATGTGCAAGACGCAAATTTTACGGAAATTGGACTGATACTTTTTGAGTTATGGCCCCTGATTTGACCCAAAAATGCTCGTCCGGCCAACTCCTCCTACAGTTACTGTCCGATTTGCTTTATACTTGGCACAGGTGTGCATTAGGACCTGTAGATTTGCAAGATGCAAATTTCTTGAAAATCGGACCGATACTTTTTGAGTTATGGCCCCTGATTTGACCCAAAAATGCTTGTCCGGCCAACTCCTCCTACAGTTACTGTCCGATTTGCTTCATACTTGGCACAGGTGTGCATTAGGACCTGTAGATTTGCAAGATGCAAATTTCTTGAAAATCGGACCGATACTTTTTGAGTTATGGCCCCTGATTTGACCAAAAAATGCTTGTCCGGATAACTCCTCCTACACTTGTGGACTGATTTAGTTCATACTTGGCACAAGTGTTCATTGTCACCTGTACATGTGCAAGATGCAGATTTTACGGAAATTGGACTGATACTTTTTGAGTTATGGCCCCTGATTTGACCCAAAAATGCTCTTCCGGCCAACTCCTCCTACAGTTACTGTCCGATTTGCTTCATACTTGGCACAGGTGTGCA
The DNA here is from genome assembly GCA_963680895.1 of Fragum sueziense. Lineage (NCBI taxonomy): Eukaryota > Metazoa > Mollusca > Bivalvia > Cardiida > Cardiidae > Fragum > Fragum sueziense. The sequence continues at coordinate 21,321,991 of OY804603.1, read as the reverse complement.
TTAGGACCTATAGATTTGCAAGACGCAAATTTCTTGAAAATCGGACCGATACTTTCTGAGTTATGGCCCCTGATTTGACCAAAAAATGCTTGTCCGGATAACTCTTCCTACACTTACTGTCCGATTTGCTTCATACTTGGCATAGGTGTGCATTAGGACCTGTAGATGTGTATGATGCAAATTTCAGGGAAATCTGACATTTACTTTCTCAGTTTTGGCCCTTGATTTTACCAAAAAATGCTTGTCCGGACAACTCCTCCTTTAGTTACTGTCCGATTTGCTTCATACTTGGCACAGGTGTGCATTAACTTCTGTAGATGTGCAAGACACACATTTCATGAAAATCAGACCAACACTCTCTGATTTATTGCCCCTGATTTGACAAAAATGCTTGTCCGGACAATTCCTCCTATAGTTACTGAACGATTTGTTTCATACTTGGCACAGGTATGCATTAGGACCTGTATATATGCTAGATGCAAAATTCATGGAAATCACACCGATACTTTCTGAGTTATGGCCCCTGATTGGACCAAATTTCAAGAAAATCGGATTGACAATTTCTGAGTATGGCTCCTCATTCAACAAAAACGCTTGTCCGAACAAAGGTGGTGGCGGGGGTATTTTTATCACCTTCAGTGATAGATTTCTAGTTTCACATGGCACAGCTTTGGCTTTTATTATCATTAATTACACACCTGTGTATTTTTTAAATAACAGTTCAGAAATATATACATGTAAACCTGTTATATCTATGTACTATGATACAAGTCATTTCTAAGAATGTTATACTATATGCGAAATATGAACATATTTTGAATAGAGGTCAGTGTCAGGTCAAATAAAATCCTTAATAACTAACTTTCAAGCATGGTCTAGTCTTAGACAAGGAGAAAAAATATCAACGCTTTAAGTAAGTTGTTGATACAAGGTTTTAGTTGAAAAGCAGCGATTTATCATAAAGTTACAGTATTACCGCATGATAAAATACTATTTTTTCTAAACTAGGGATTTTCTTTTCAGCAAAAATTGGATTCAAATCTGATGTGTGCACTCCACCAAAATTAATGAAGGGGTTAATGATAAAGATGATACCCGCACACGTAGTAGAATTCATATACAATCCAAGAACTGGTAAGTATGATTTTTGTCAAAATTTTACACTTTGTGGAGATTGAACAATCACAAATCAATAATACTTTTTGACTCCCCACAAGATAATGGCTTTGGAAACTTTGTGGAAAAAGAGGAAATTGCTTGTGAGTCACAAGTTGTGACCATTCCCATAAGGTTTTCTACACAAAAAGATGAAAAAATGTTAAAAAAAAATCAGCCACGTTGAATTATCATCTGCAACAACTTTGAATTTGGTTTAGTTGATTGGGGTTTTACGCCGTTTTCAACTACTAAGATCATATCGCGGTGGCTGGAGCACCTAACCATGGATTCCTGTCGTTTCTCATACCAGTATTACCACAACACCCTTACCGAGCCTCCAGCTACTCCCCCACATAGGTTCACAATATCAAACCATTGATGATAGACATTTTGTCAGTAAGGGTATTTGCCACGGTCAGGAAACAAACCCAGGACCTCTCGAATGAGAGGCAGATGCGCTACCAACTGCGCCATGGCCGCGGCCTCGTTGAATTTGGACATGTCTAAAGATTTGCCGACCTGTTATGGATAAATATGGCTATAATTCTATTTCAGTTCGTTATTAGTCCCCCACTGGTTACCGGTTGGGGGACTATAGGTTTGCTCGATTCTGTCCGTCTGTCCGTCCATTACACTCTTGTCCAGGCCATATCTTTTAAACCATAATGTGTTAATAACCTCAAACTTTGTACACTTATACAGGGTGTCCCAATAAAAAACGGAACCCATTTTTGATACTGAATTGCTCAGGTATCAAGTAATATGTCTCCACCAAATTTAGATATGCAGTAGAAACGACAGTTTTCTATTAGCAATTGAAATTTGGTTTGACAAACATTAGTTTTGAAAAAAACGACATTGAAATGAATGCACTAGGTAAACCAATTTTACAAGATATCGATATTTCTGTTTTGCAGCGCGCACCTACACCAATTGAATAAATGGGCGCTTGACAATTATTGTTTAACATATTCAATACAATACAAAAGTGATTTTGAAACATTTTTACTTACAATAATGCATATTCATTCCATCATTTCTGCTAATAAATAAACTGTTAATATAAAGCTGCGATGTAACCAAAACAATGCAAAAGTGTGGAAGGAATTACAATTAACGTCCAAACCTTTAATAAATTAAAAGAAACACAACAAAACTCGATTAGCACTGCATAAATGTTCTAGTAGCAAGTACTCAATTGTACGGCATGTTAAAGGCATAGATATTTGTTGTAGAACGTTGTTGCACTATTCGACGACAATTTCTAAACTACTAAGATAGCAATTACTAACGTTGACGCATTCATAATGTCTACATGAAAATTCAAATATTTGCATGGAAATGGTTGGTAACGCTTGGTGAAACCACACAATGCCATATAAGCTCTTTCCATAGAAGAAGCTGCAAGGAGTGCAAATCTCAAAATCATCAACACCTTATGATATAACTGTGTGTATGCAGTATGAACGATTCTATCAATGTCTGTTATGATGCCAATTTACTTTTTCAAGGAACATTATTATTCCCGGCCTAAATCCCTAAAGATCCACAGGAGTTGGCATTTAGCATATTGTCACGTTGTTTTTATACTTTGTATGACAGAATACAAGATTCATATAGTAAATGACATAAATCAATAATCATGCAGCAGTGTAAAACTAAGTAAAACATGTTCAGCGGGGTGATTTGCAGAAAATTACCCCGAATATAAGTAACTATATGTATCTTTAAGGTCTATTCTGAAGTATAAATCACATCAGTTCTTTTCATAGATTCCCATAAACTTTGTGAAATTTAAGGTAAAAGCAAAACCTGAAAATGTCTACTTTCTTTTGGAACTGAGTATACGAGGGGCGTTCAATAAAGATTTCCCCTGACCTACTTTCAGTTGAGGTAGGAACTTGAAATTGTACACATACATTACCATATACCTCTATAGGTCACATGAAAATTTGCAGCTCTGAAATGTAATTTGTTTGTCATTTCCGTGTGCTGAAGTTAAGTAAGGTAGCGTGATGGAGCAAGCAGTCATTTGATTCCTGTATTTGAAAGGTCGCACTCCCAAGGAGGCATTTGATGAGACGAAAGAATTTTGTGGGGATGATGTCCCATCATATGACGTTGTCAAACACTGGCAATCTCAGTTCAAGTGTGGATGTAAGTCTGTGGAAACAGCCCGAAACCTGGGCGCCCACAGTTTGTCATTGATGGTGCCACCATCAAGTCAATACAAGGTCTCGGGCACAATCTACGGTGTTCTACAGAAGAGGTCTTCAAAACTGCATCAAACAATGGCAGAAGTGTATCTCTCTGGCTAGAGGCCATGTAGAGAATGACTGATATTTGTGCCAAGTTTCAATTATCTCTGCTCATTGGAAGTAGGTTAGGGGAAATCTTTAATGAACACCCCTCGTAAATACCCATTTAAACTCGAAAAATATTAAATTAGCTGATCAAGATCTTTTCAAAATGATATGATCCAATATAGAATTTAAGGACAGATCCTCCATTTATTTCCTACGGTAAATTTTTTTAAATTTTTTCTGTACTGATATTTAAATATATGAGAAGTAAAAAAATGACTTAAAAACTATAGGTCACCAAGCGAATTAAAGTTATTGGATTTCAAGGGAGACTACTCTTGTCAAAAATTGCAAAAATGACGTGTCACTTGAATACCCACCAAAGGGTATTCGAAATGACTAGGATTACATAAATAAGTCTTTATTGTGTTCAATATGTCTTATTCTGTCTAAATGAGTATTAATTTGGGAAAATTTAGTGATGATTTTGAAATTTTTAGTAAAACATTCTTTCAAAAGTAGCTGAAATTGCTCTTTTTTCGCAACGTTTCTGGTAATAAAAAAAATCCAGCGGTAAGAATTTTTTCTTTTTATGCCCCCTTTCGAAGAAAATGGGGGTATATTGTTTTGCAAGTGTCGGTCGGAAGGTCGGTCGGTCTGTCGGTCGGTCGGTCGGTCGGTCCGTATGTCGGTCGGTCTGTCCGTAGACCAAACCTTGTCCGGAGCATAACTCGAAAAGTGTTAAAGGTAGAATCATGAAACTTCATAGGTGGATAGATCTCATAATGGAGAGGTGCAGTGCACAAGAACCGTAACTCTGCCGATCAAATTTTTTGAATTATTGCCCTTTGTTGATTTTATAACTTGATTCTTGTCCGGAGCATAACTCAAAAAGTATGTAAGGTACAATCATGAAACTTTACAGGTGGATAGATCTCATTATGGAGAGGTGCAGTGCACAAGAACCGTAACTCTGCTGATCAAATTTTTTGAGTTATTGCCCTTTGTTGATTTTTACACTTAATTCTTGTCCGGAGCATAACTCAAAAACTATGTTAGGTAGAATCATGAAATTTTACAGGTGGATAGATCTCATCATGGAGAGGTGCAGTGCACAAGAACCGTAACTCTGCTGATCATATTTTTTGGGTTATTGCCCTTTGTTGATTTTCAAACTTGATTATTGTCCGGTGCATAACTCAAAAAGTATGTTAGGTAGAATCATGAAACTTTACAGGTGGATAGATCTCATTATGGAGAGGTGCAGTGCACAAGAACCGTAACTCTGCCGATCAATTTTTTTGAGTTATTGCCCTTTGTTGATTTTATAACTTGATTCTTGTCCGGAGCATAACTCAAAAAGTATGTAAGGTACAATCATGAAACTTTACAGGTGGATAGATCTCATTATGGAGAGGTGCAGTGCACAAGAACCGTAACTCTGCTGATCAAATTTTTTGAGTTATTGCCCTTTGTTGATTTTCAAACTTGATTCTTGTCCGGAGCATAACTCAAAAACTATGTTAGGTAGAATCATGAAACTTTACAGGTGGATAGATCTCATTATGGAGAGGTGCAGTGCACAAGAACCGTAACTCTGCTGATCATATTTTTGGGTTATTGCCCTTTGTTGATTTTCAAACTTGATTATTGTCTGGTGCATAACTCAAAAAGTATGTAAGGTAGATTCATTAAACTTTACAGGTGGATAGATCTCATTATGGAGAGGTGCAGTGCACAAGAACCGTAACTCTGCTGATCATATTTTTTGGGTTATTGCCCTTTGTTGATTTTCAAACTTGATTCTTGTCCGGAGCACAACTCAAAAAATATGTAAGGTAGAATCATGAAACTTTACAGGTGAATAGATTTTATTATGGAGAGGTGCAGTGCGCAAGAACCGTAACTCTGCCAATCAAATTCTTGGAGTTATTGCCCTTTGTTGATTTTTACACTTAATTCTTAACCTTGCCTATATCTCGTGTCCTTTTACACATACAGCCTTGATATCTCACACATAGATACCTCCTATCAACACCGTTCACATTTAACCATGACCTTGGACCTTGTGACCTTGACCTTGGAGTTTGACCTACTTTAAAAAAAAATAAACCCGGCAAATATCTCATGACCTTTTACAAATACAGCCTTGATATTTCACACATGGACACATCTTACCAAGACCTTTCACAATTGACCATGACCTTGGACTTTGTGACCTTGACCCTGGATTTTGACGTACTTTTAAAAATCTTTAACCTGGCCGATATATCATGTACATTTACACATACAGCCTTGATATTTGACACATGGAAACCTCCGACTTAGACCTATAGCATACGACTATGACCTTGGACCATGTGGCCTTGACCTTGGAGTTTGACCTACTTTTAGAAAAAGTTAAACTGGGCCTATATCTTATGTGCTATTACACATACAGCCTTGGTATTTCACACATGGACACATCTTACCAAGACCTTTCACATTTGACCATGACCTTGGACCTTGTGACCTTGACCTTGGACTTTGACCTGCTTTAAAAAGAACTTTAACCTAGCCGATATAGCATGTCCTTTTACACATACAGCCTTGATATTTGACACATGGACACCTACGACCAAGACCTTTCACATTTGACCATGACCATGACCTTGGCATATTGCCTACTTTTAAAAACTTTAACCTGGCCTATGTTTCATTTTACTTTTACATATACAGCTTTCATATTTCACACATAGACACCTCCTACCAAGACCTTTCACATTTGACCATGACCTTGAATATTGCAACCTTGACCTTGGAGTTTGACCTACTTTTAAAAAGACTGAAACCAGGCATATATATCATGTCCTTTTACACCTACAGCCTTGATATTTCACACATGGACACCTCCAACAAAAACCTTTCACATTTGACCATGACCTTGACCTTGGCATATGGCCTACTTTTAAAAACTTTAACCTGGCCTATGTTTCATTTTACTTTTACATATACAGCTTTGATATTTCACACATAGACACCTCCTACCAAGACCTTTCATATTTGACCATGACCTTGGACCTTGTTAACTTGACCTTGGACTTTGACCTACATCAAATGTAGGCCCTTGAGGGGGCATATATGTTTTACAAACATCTCTTGTTTGGTATAGACATAGTGCTTGGTCATACCTACAAAAACAAAAAAAGAAAAATATATCAAACCAAGCGTTTTTCTTAGTTATAAGTAAAATTTGGTTTACTTTTTGCAGCTTTGTCCGAAATTGTTTCACTACTTTTATCTATTTTCTTCCTTATTACCAGCTTTAGATAATGAAAAGTGTCGTCTTTTGTGTCCATCTGAAGCGGACTAGCTCATAAAGACACCACTTTGCTTTTGTTGCTCCGTTTCCTATCGCTTACGCCACATGTTGAATGCGTAACAAAAAGCAAAATTTACCATCCGAGTACTATTACACTTTAATTGACCTGAAACAGAGAAAATTGAAATAACCGAAAATGGTCTTGTCATTTATCAACCAAACATTAACTAAACGTAAAATAATACATTTGATGAAAAGGCCAATTACTGAAACAGCTTTAATTCGTTATTTAGGATATGCGCAGTAAGTTGCGCAGTAACAGTTGGAGGATCTGTCGTTAAGTGCTTGAGAACTAATACCATAGGCGTAGGAAGAGGGGGGCCAGGCCAGGGACCAGGCCCCCAATAATTTAGAAAAGGGGCCTCCCCCCCTATGGCCACCGAAAATACACTCAAATTTCCATTCACTTTAAGATTTGGCCCCCACCCCACCCCCAATATTATAAACCTTTCTACGCCTAAGAATACGTCATCACATAAATAAACAAATCATGAGATTTTTGTCTCGTATCCTGTATATTAACCCTTTCCCAAACGACAAAAATTTGGGGTAATCCACTTTAAAAACTGCCACAAATGACAAAATGTATGTTATTAAAGATATGATTTGTGTAAAATATGACATAGAAAATATTGAGACAAAAGGAGAAACTGCTGGTTATCAGCAGTTTCTTCTTTTGTTTCAATGTTTTCCCAATCCTTTTCTATTATGGACGTCAAAACCAGGTCTTGTTTGGGAAAGGGTTAACTACTGTGTTAATCGTGTAAACGCTTTCTATTATGAAATGACCGTCCAATGGTGTCTATGCTTTATACTGAAACCTTTTTTCAAACAATTTATTAGAAAATCAGCATTTTTTTTATAATTTTCTAATAGTTGACCATAAAGGTTTAAATAATCTAAATGTAATAAAAATGTTGAACAAACAAGTATAGTATTCTAGTATTTGGCAGCTTCTCAACAACTTCACATGCAACAGTTGTATAAAATTTGTTAAAAGTTTCAGCAATAAGTTTCTTTTCAAAGCATACATTGCCATCAATATTTCAACATAAATTTGAACAAGACCTTGATGAGCCTTTCTTAGAAGGCAAACCAAGGTTTTTATAGTTTTCCATGAATAGGATGAATCATTTCTATTATGCTCAAAAGAACTGGTGAAGGTTAAACAACAACTCTATTCCTAAGAATTTTGCATGATACATAAATACCATGTGTTATATGACATTAATTTATATTTATTGAAAGTTTTTTTCTCTTTCATTAATAGCACTAAGAATGCCAGAGTAAAAAGTCTGGTAGGGAGTATTGTCCATCACATATATACTAATTAATGTGCTCGTCTCTCCGTCAATAAAAATTTAATTTGAAAATCTTAAACTCAGGAACTACTTAATGATTTCCTATCAAACTTCACTAGAAAAAATAACGATTGTATTGGTTTCGACCTTTCATTACAGGCCCGTAGGAAGCAATTTTATATTGGAATGTGTCTGAATATTGGGGAAGGGGGGTGCTATGGCTAAATTGGATTTTCCCTAAAATAACATCATAAGATAAGTAAAATTTGGCATTTTTGGCCTGCTTAAGGCCCCCCTTTGTTCCTACGGGCCTGCATTATAAACAAAGGTGTTGTCCAATAGCACTTTCGATACTTTGATTTTATTTACAGGGGAAGGAGAAATAAAGTATCTGAATGTTATTCATGCCAAAGCAGCATTAAATTTGATAAAAAATATCACATGGCCGACAGGGGGTGGAGTTAGGGCCTGGGTAAAGTACAACTTTATTAATCAATGGTGGCTAACCCATTTGAGTTTTTGGAGACCTACACACAGTATTTCTTTTTAGCTCACCTGAGTAGGAAGTGCTCGAGGTGAGTTATTGTGGTCACTTTTTGTCCGGCGTCCGTCAGTCCGTCTGTCAACAATTGTGGTGTTTTCACTCTAACATCCACAAAAGTTAAGCAATCTTGAACAAACTTGGCCAAAATAAGAAGGATCATAAGTTCTCAGACAAGTTCGATTATGGACCTGATGGGACCAGAAAGTGCTGAGTTATCTGCCCCTGAATGTAAAAAAATGCTGTTTTTAACTTTGTTTACACTCACTTGTTTACACTCTAGCATCTACAATTATTGAATAATTAAGACAAAACTTGGACATAATTTTGGAGACCGTATGATCTAGGATGAGTTTAAGTCTGATCTGAAACGAGAGTTATGTGCCCTAGCCCCTTGAATTTGACAAAAATGCCGTTTTCAGCTGTTTTTGATCTTGTTTACACTTTAGAATCTTCAATTATTTATCAATCAAGACAAAACTATTACACATGGTTGGGGACCAGAAGATCTTGGATGAGTTCGATTTTCAGTCTGATCTGAATAGAAAGTCTAGAGTCATGTACCCTTGAATTTTACAAAATAGCTGTTTTCGACTATTTTTGACCTTCCTGTTTACACTCTAGAATCTACAATTATTGATCAATCAAGACAAAACTTGGACACAATGTTGAAGACTATAAGATGTCATATGAGTTTGATTTTTGTTGTGATTGAACCAGAAAGACGAGAGTTAATTTATGTAACCTTGAATATGACAAAATTGTCGTTTCAGCGTTTTTTTTAAACTTGTTTACACTCTAGAATGTGCAATTATTGATCAACCAAGACAAAACTAGGACACTAGGCTGCTGATTATAAGACCTTGCAGGAGTTTGAATTTTGCTCCAATCGAATGAGAAAGTTGTCAGTCATGTGCCCTTGAATCTGACAAAATTGCTGTTTCGATGTTAACAACCACAAATAATGAATAATCAAGGCGAAATTTGGATAATGATGTTGATAACGATTAGATCTCGGATTAATGAATTTCGGAATTATCAGAATAAAATTTGCTCAATTATCTGCCCTTCAAATTTTACTCTAACAACCTCAAGTAGTGACTAATAAAGACAAAACTTGACACAGTGTTAAAATTGGTTTTCAGTCTTAAAATCTTACATATTAATTGAATTGAACAAAACCTTGGCTCATATCATTTTGGTTCAGGTGAGCTATATAGGACCATCATGGTCCTCTTGTTATTTTCTCGACTTATACTGATGAGAAAAAGAGCAATGCACATTCCTTTGATGGTTCCCGATTCTATATCACACGACAGATATGCATATTTCCCACTTTCTTTGGACACAGGAAAATCATAATGTTTGAATGTTTGAATTTTAATAAAACAAACAAGTTTGGTGTAGGGTTAGCATGGGCAGATCTAGGGGGGTCGGGGGTCTGGAACCCTCTTGGCATTGGCCGAAATTTGAATTTTGACTATATAAATTTATAGTGTAACGTTACATATTTACTACATTTTAAGCCATGATTTGGGCTTGGGTCACCAAAGTCAAAGGTCAAGGCCACAATCAGACTTTTTAGCTCACCTGAGCACAAAGTGCTCAAGGTGAGGTATTGTGATCGGTCGTTGTCCGTCGTCCGTCCGTCCGTCCGTCCGGTCGTCCGTCCGTCCGGCCGTCTGTCCACAATTTCTTTAAAGATCTTCTCCTCCCAAACCAGTGGGCCAATCTTTTTGAAACTTGGCAGGAATGATCCTTGGGTGAAGGGCTTTCAAAGTTGTTAAAAGAATTTGATTCTATCAAAGACTCTGGCTGCCCAAAGACTCTGGCTGCCGCGGCATGAGAAAAGGGGAAAATAGCCAAATCTTTTAAAAATCTTCTTCTGCCTAACCAGTTTGCCAATATTCTTGAAACTTCACATGAATGATCCTTGGGTGAAGGGCTTTCAAAGTTGTTAAAAGAATTTGATTCCATCAAAGACTCTGGCTGCCGCGGCATGAGAAAAGGGGAAAATAGCCAAATCTTTTTAAAATCATCTCCTGCCTAACCAGTTGGCCAATATTCTTGAAACTTCACATAAATGATCCTTGGATGAAGGGCTTTCAAAGTTGTTAAAAGAATTTGATTCCATCAAAGACTGGCTGCCGCGGCATGAGAAAAGGGGAAAATAGCCAAATCTTCTAAAAATCTTCTTCTGTCTAACCAGTTGGCCAATATTCTTGAAACTTCACATGAAAGATCATTAGGTGGCGGGCTTTCAAAGTTGTTAAAAGAATTTGATTCCATCAAAGACTCTGGCTGCCGCGGCATGAGAAAAGGGGAAAATAGCCAAATCTTTTAAAAATCATCTCCTGCCTAACCAGTTGGCCAATATTCTTGAAACTTCACTTGAATGATCCTTAGGTGAAGGGCTTTCAAAGTTGTTAAAAGAATTTGATTCCATCAAAGACTCTGGCTGCCGCGGCATGAGAAAAAGGGAAAGTATAAACCAAATCTTCTAAAAATTAAATCTTTTTCTGCCTAACCAGTTGGCCAATATTCTTGAAAGTTCACATGAATGATCCTTTGGTGAAGGGCTTTCAAATTTGTTAGAAGAATTTTGTTAATATTTAAACTATTGCCTATTAGTGCAGCAGTATCAGAAAAAGGACAAAAGAGCAATACTTTTAAAAAAGGCTGAATATTTGTTACATTCATTTGAAAAACACATGAGAAAGGGCTTTATTGAAACATTTATTTTGCTGCTATTCAGGTCTAAGTGTTTAATTTCAACAAGGCAACAATTTTCAGGTGAGCGACCTAGGGCCATCATGGCCCTCTTGTTTAATAATCTGTTTCCATGCTCTACGTCAAGAACCGGTTGTTCTAGGATCATGAAACTTTACTCAGTTGTTACCCATCACCCAAGGAGGTGCCCTATTGTTTTGGGTCACCAAGTTCAAAGGTCAAGGTCACAATCAGACTTTTTAAATAGTCCGTTTCCGTGCTCTAAGTCAAGAACCGGTTGACCTAGGATCATGAAACTTTACTCAGTTGTTGCCCATAACCAAAGGAGGTGCCCTTTTGCTTTTAGGTCAGGAAGGTCAAAGGTCAAGGTCACAATTTGACTATGTTTAAAATCTGTTTCCGTGCTTTAACCAAAGAACCTTTTGACCTATAGCACTTTTTCAGTGACAAGGCGCTAGTAGGGGGTATTTGTCTGCTTTGCGACAGTTCTAGTTTCAATATCTTTTTGCTGCCTGAAAAATTTAAGGCAGCACATAGTTTTCAGGCTGTACGTCCGTCCGTCTGTCTGTCCGACTGTAGTCCCAAATAGAAAAGACTTGGGAAAATACTGAGACAAAAGAAGAAATTGCTGATTTTCAGCAATTTCTCCTTTTGCCTCAATATTTTCCTTGCTTTACTGTACATTATTTCTGACTGTGAACATCCATTTTATGTTCTGCAGCTACATTTGATTTTGGACCAACCTAAAAGTGTGCTGTTTGGAAAAGGGTTAAAGCATCTGATCATAATACATCAATTCTATAAAGTTCGCATTAACCCATTACCACAAGTTGGCACATTTTGACTCCCCTCAAAAAATTATAAATAATGAAAGAAATTATTAAATTTATATTCCATCGTCGTCAAAATGATCTTTGAATTTGGAACCACCCAAAATTTTGCTCTCTTCAGCATGCTTTTTGTAAACAAAATTGACAATTCAACCCGCTTCGACAACGAAAGACGATATTACGATCTTTCATAACGTCGGTGTAAATGCAAAACCTCGTATGTCGATTCTTGCGATTTTCAAAGTACAAACTTGTGTGCCCGGTTACAGACAATTCTTGCAGGTTTTGAGATATTCTACTGATCAGTATTGATGACAAATCATTTGTAAACAATATGTCCAAATTTCAAGTAAAACATTTCAGTTTGGAAAAAGTTATTACACTTTTTTCCCTCCTCTTTGAAATTTTCTAAAAACGAGATACAAGCTTTTGCATTTACAACGACGAATTAAGTTTTTGTAATCGTACTATATTTGATGCATTTTTAAGTGATCCAATGTTTCTGAATACATTGTTATACATGAGTCAATTGACATTGAACAGCTTTAACTTTTATCACCACATTTGAGCTGTTTCCGAAAAAAAATTTGGTCTTGTTTTCTTGCATATTTTATTTAGCTATTCGCTAAACATGACCATATTTTGCTTAAAGGTTAGTGTCATGTCAAATTAAATATGTGATATTTGGCGTCATATTAGAAAACACTTTAGACTGCTATGATTCTTCCAGATCAGACTGCCAATGGTGCAGTCAAATCTGGATCCTTAAATCACTGTCTTGCAGTTAATATTGTATTTAATCATGCTTTTTAGTTCACCTTAGCATGAAGTGCTGAGGGCGAGCTATTGTGATCACTCACCGTCCGTCGTTTGTCCGTCTGTCTGTCTGTCCGTCCGTCTGTCTGTCCACAATTACTAAAAAGTCTTCTCCTCCCAAACTAAAGGCATAGAGTCTTGAAATTTTGTATGTAGCATTGTCTCAAGACCCTTTACCACAAAACTGCAAATTATTGTAATACAAGGAAAATTGGCCCTGTGTTGTGGGTATCGAATTTCATATAGAAACAAAGAAGGAAATCTTGTACAATCTTCTTCTCCTGAACCGTTTGGCCTAGAGCTTTGAAATTTTGTGTGTAGAATCATCTCAAGGCCCTCTACCAAAATACTTCAAATTATTGTGATACAAGGAAAATTGGCCATATGTTGTGGGTATCGAATTTCATATAGAAACAAAAAAGGAAATCTTGTACAATCTTCTTCTCCTGAACCGTTTGGCCTAGTGCTTTGAAATTTTGTGTGTAGAATCATCTCAAGGTCCTCTACCAAAAATACTTCAAATTAGTGTGATACAAGGAAAATTGGCCCTATGTTGTGGGTATCGAATTTCATATAGAAACAAAGAAGGAAATCTTGTACAATCTTCTATTCCTGAACCAGTTGGCCCAGAGCTTTGAAATTTTGTGTGTAGAATCTTCTCAAGGCCCTCTACCTAAATACTTCAAATTTTTGTAATACAAGGAAAATTGGCCCTATGTTGTGGGTATCGAATTTCGTATAGAAACAAAGAAGGAAATCTTGTACAATCTTCTTGTTCTGAACCTTTTGGCCTAGAGTTTTGAAATTTTGTGTGTAGAATCATCTCAATGTCATCTACCAAAATACTTCAAATTAGTGTGATACAAGGAAAATTGGCCCTATGTTGTGGGTATCGCATATCATATAGAAACAAAGAAAGAAATCCTGTACAATCTTCTCCTCCTGAACTGTTTGGCCTAGAGTTTTGAAATTTTGTGTGTAGAATCATCTCAAGGCCCATTACCAAAATGCTTCAAATTATTGTGATACAAGGAAAATTGGCCCTATGTTGTGGGTATCGAATTTCATATAGAAACAAAGAATGAAATCTTGTACAATTTTCTTCTCCTGAACCGTTTGGCATAGAGCTTTGAAATTTTGTGTGAAGAATCATCTCAATGCCCTCTACCAAAAATACTTCAAACTATTGTGATACAAGGAAAATTGGCCCTATGTTGTTGGTATCGAATTTCATACAGAGACAAAGAAGGAAATCTTGTACAATCTTCTTCTCCTGAACTGTTTGGCCTAGAGCTTTGAAATTTTGTGTGTAGAATCATCTCAAGGCCCTCTACCAAAATACTCTTAATTATTGTGATACAAGGAAAATTGGCCCTATGTTGTCGGTATCAAATTTCATATAGAAACAAAGAAGGAAATCTTGTACAATCTTCTTCTCCTGAACCTTTTGGCCTAGAGCTTTGAAATTTTGTGTGTAGAATCATCTCAAGGCCCTCTACCAAAATACTCTTAATTATTGTGATACAAGGAAAATTGGCCCTATGTTGTGGGTATCGAATTTCATATAGAAACAAAGAAGGAAATCTTGTACAATCCTCTTCTCCTGAACCGTTTGGCCTAGAGCTTTGAAATTTTTAGTGTAGAATCATCTCAAGGCCCTCTACCAAAATACTTCAAATTATTGTAATACAAGAAAAATTGGCCCTATGTTGTGGGTATCGAATTTCATATAGCTGAGCCTGGATAGCTCAGTCGGTTACGTCGGAGTCTGTCAATCCAGGGGTCTCGAGTTCGAACCCCGGCTCGGCCAGTATCCATTCTGACATTTGACAAAAGTCATTTGTCTCTCACCAATGGGTGTGAATCATCTATGTGAGAGAGCAGCTGGAGGCTCGGTTTGGATATTGTGGTTGTACTGGTGCGAGAAATACCAGGAACCCACGGTTAGGTGCTCCAGCCGCCGCGATATGACCCTGGTAGTTGAAAACGGCGTAAAACCCCAATAAACTCAAACTCAAACTCGAATTTCATATAGAAACAAAGAATGAAATCTTGTACAATTTTCTTCTCCTGAACCGTTTGGCATAGAGCTTTGAAATTTTGTGTGAAGAATCATCTCAATGCCCTCTACCAAAAATACTTTAAACTATTGTGATACAAGGAAAATTGGCCCTATGTTGTGAGTATCGAATTTCATATAGAGACAAAGAAGGAAATCTTGTACAATCTTCTTCTCCTGAACTGTTTGGCCTAGAGCTTTGAAATTTTGTATGTAGAATCATCTCAAGGCCCTCTACCAAAAGTACTTCAAATTAGTGTGATACAAGGAAAATTGGCCCTATGTTGTGGGTATCGAATTTCATATAGAAACAAAGAAGGAAATCTTGTACAATCTTCTATTCCTGAACCAGTTGGCCCAGAGCTTTGAAATTTTTTGTGTAGAATCATCTCAAGGCCCTCTACCAAAATACTTCAAATTTATGTAATACAAGGAAAATTGGCCCTATATTGTGGGTATCGAATTTCATATAGAAACAAAGAAGGAAATCTTGTACAATCTTCTTCTCCTGAACCATTTGGCCTAGAGCTTTGAAATTGTGTGTGTAGAATCATCTCAAGGCCCTCTACCAAAAATACTTCAAACTATTGTGATACAAGGAAAATTGGCCCTATGTTGTCAGTATTGAATTTTATATAGAAACAAAGAAGGATATCTTGTACAAACTTATTCTCCTGAACCGTTTGGCCTAGAGTTTTGAAATTTTGTGTGTAGAATCATCTCAAGGTCATCTACCAAAATACTTCAAATTAGTGTGATAAAAGGAAAATTGGCCCTATGTTGTGGGTATCGCATATCATATAGAAACAAAGAAAGAAATCCTGTACAATCTTCTCCTGAACTGTTTGGCTAGAGTTTTGAAATTTTGTGTGTAGAATCATCTCAAGGCCCTCTACCAAAATGCTTCAAATTATTGTGATACAAGGAAAATTGGCCCTATGTTGTGAGTATCGAATTTCATAAAGAAACAAAGAATGAAATCTTGTACAATTTTCTTCTCCTGAACTGTTTGGCATAGAGCTTTGAAATTTTGTGTGAAGAATCATCTCAATGCCCTCTACCAAAAATACTTCAAACTATTGTGATACAAGGAAAATTGGCCCTATGTTGTGGGTATCGAATTTCATATAGAGACAAAGAAGGAAATCTTGTACAATCTTCTTCTCCTGAACCGTTTGGCCTAGAGCTTTGAAATTTTGTGTGTAGAATCATCTCAAGGCCCTCTACCAAAATACTCTTAATTATTGTGATACAAGGAAAATTGGCCCTATGTTGTAGGTATCGAATTTCATATAGAAACAAAGAAGGAAATCTTGTACAATCCTCTTCTCCTGAACCGTTTGGCCTAGAGCTTTGAAATTTTGTGTGTATAATCTTCTCAAGGCCCTCTACCAAAATACTTCAAATTATTGTGATACAAGGAAAATTGGCCCTATGTTGTGGGTATCGAATTTCGTATAGAAACAAAGAATGAAATCTTGTACAATATTCTTCACCTGAACCGTTTGGCATAGAGCTTTGAAATTTTGTGTATAGAATCACCTCAAGGCCCTCTACCAAAATACTTCAAACTATTGTGATACAAGGAAAATTGGCCCAATGTTGTCAGTATCGAATTTCATATAGAAACAAAGAAGGAAATCTTGTACAATCTTCTTATCCTGAACTGTTTGGCCTAGAGTTTTGAAATTTGGTGTGTAGAATCATCTCAAGGCCATCTACCAAAATACTTCAAATTAGTGTGATACAAGGAAAATTGGCCCTATGTTGTGGGTAACGAATATCATATAGAAACAAAGAAGGAAATCTTGTACAATCTTCTTCTCCTGAACCATTTGGCCTAGAGCTTTGAAATTGTGTGTGTAGAATCATCTCAAGGCCCTCTACCAAAAATACTTCAAACTATTGTGATACAAGGAAAATTGGCCCTATGTTGTCAGTATCGAATTTCATATAGAAACAAAGAAGGAAATCTTGTACAATCTTCTTCTCCTGAACCGTTCGGCCTAGAGCTTTGAAATTTTGTGTGAAGAATCATCTCAATGCCCTCTACCAAAAATACTTCAAATTAGTGTGATAGAAGGTAAATTGACCATATGTAGTGGGATAGAATTTCATATAGAGACAAAAAAGGAAATCTTGTACAATCTTTTTCTCCTAAACTGTTTGGCGTAAGGCTTTTGAAATTTTGTATGTGGAATTGTCTCATAATGATACAATCTTCTCCAATTCTGTTTATCAGAGATTCTTAAGGTAAATTTTGCAATTCCCATCATGCATTGTAGTATAACTCTCTAATACCAGCATTGTTTAAATTGTTTCTTTTAATGAACGTTGTCCAAAAGTTGTGTATGTGAGATGAGACAAAAATTATCATCTTGATGATCTCTAAGGTGAGCGATATAGGGCCATCTTGGCCCTCTTGTTCAAATTAGTATGGATCTTGATTCACACAGGCTGATCTGGATATATGTTTGTATCAAATGCCTTAATGGCCCCTTTTCAAGATCTCGATTTGAATCAGTTTGACAACCTCTTTGTCAAACTTGAGCGAGGACCCCACTTCCACTCACTTGATCCACACATGGGTTCTCTTTCAAAAAAATATTTATGTTCATTTTCTTTATCCTTACAGATGATTCCAGATGAAATTGATGAATAAACGAGAGTTGGGCTGTACTTGGTGTACATTGTAGGATTGATAACAATTACGCTTCATTGCGCAATGGCTTTTTGTTTCTGCGTCAATTTTCAAGTGCATGCAGCCCGCTTTACTGTGATTGTTCCCAAAATGTATGATCTACTTGAAAACTGTGTATACTTTCCCCCAAAAAATCATCCCAACCGAACAGAAAAACGATCTGATTTTCTTGTCTTTTTTTCTGGTCGGTTTTGTAAAAAAAGGGAAAGAAAGGATTCTACAAATAAATCTTACATTGGAGAAAGGAAACCGCTTGAAAATAGAGGCACATATAAGAAAGATATTGCACAATTTCCTACCTGAAGCGGGGCTAATTTGGCCGTAGTTGTTATTAGCTCACCTGAGCACGAAGTGCTCAAGGTGAGCTATTGTGGTCGCTTTTTGTCCGTCGGCGTCCGTCTGTCTGTCTGTCCGTCTGTCTGTCTGTCCGTCTGTCCGTCTGTTCACATTTTGTTGTTACCACTCTAGCACCTACAAACATTGACCAATCTTAACCAAACTTGGTCAAAACATGTATGACCATAAGTTCTCGGATGAGTTCGATTTTGAGTCAGATCGGATCAGGAAGTCCGGAGTTATGCGCCCTTGAATATCAAAAATAGCTAGTTTTGAGTTTGTTACCACTCTAGCATCTACAAATATTGACCAATCTTAACCAAACTTGGTCAAAACATGTATAACCATAAGTTCTTGGATGAGTTCGATTTTGGGTCAGATCGGATCAGGAAGTCCGGAGTTATGCGCCCTTGAATATCAAAAATAGCTAGTTTTGACTTTGTTACCACTCTAGCATCTACAAATATTGACAAATCTTAACCAAACTTGGTCAAAACATGTATGACAATAAGTTCTTGGATGAGTTTAATTTTGGGTCAGATCGGATCAGGAAGTCTGGAGTTATGCGCCCTTGAATATAAAAAATCGCTAGTTTTGACATTGTTATCACTCTAGCATCTACAGATATTGACCAATCTTGACCAAACTTGGTCAAAACATGTATGACAATAAGCTCTTGGACGAGCTTGATTTTGGGTCAGATCAGATCAGGAAGTCCGGAGTTATGGGCCCTTGGATATCAAAAATAGCTAGTTTCGACTTTGTTACCACTCTAGCATCTACAAATATTGACCAATCAAGACAAAACTTGGCTAGAATGTTGGTAACCATACAATAATGAATGAGTTCGATTTTCAGTGTCATCGAAGAAGGAAGTCCGGAGTTATGTGCCCTTGAATTTGACAAATTTGCCATTTTCGACTTTGTTTACACTTTAGCATCTACATTTATTGACCAATCAAGACAAAAAATGTCAACAATGTTGCTAACTATAAGCTGCTGAATGAATTAAATTTTCAGCTTGATCGGACCAGAAAAACCAGAGTTATTGGCCCTTGAATTTCACAAAATTGTCATTTTCAAATTTATTTTCACTTCAAAAAACACAAATATTGACCAATCAAGACTTAACTTGGCCACAATGTTGGTGACCATGAGATCTCATATGATTTCATTTTTCATATTGATCGGACTAAAAAAGCCAGAGTTGTGTGCCCTTGATGGTGACAATATTGCTAATTTCGTTTTTAATTTCACTCAAACAGCAATAAATATTGACCAATCAAAAAAACAACTAGGACATAAGGTTGGTGTATAAAGGTCTTAGAGATACCCTGCCAGTAATACCCGAAAGGGGAGTTGGGCAGTATATATAGATAGATAGATAGATAGATAGAGAGTATCTTTATCAGAACAGAGTTATGTGCCCTGGATTATGACAAAATTGATGTTTTTTATCAACTTGGTTTTCACTTTAACAGCCACAAATATTGATCATTAAAGATTAAGAATGCTGTTTTCAGCTGGATCATAATCTCGCATCTTAAGTTTCGTGTTCTTGTCTTAGAGATACCTAGGTCATGTAAAAGATGGGTCTTGTTCTGCATGGAGAAAGTTTCAAACTTCTATCAGGTGAGCGATCCAGGGCCATCTTGGCCCTCTTGTCTATCATAAGACACGTGCACAATCCCACGGTGTTGATTGTAAGGCTCATGATTCAATTTTCTTGTTCGAGAAAGCGGTTTCTTGCATGTACCCCGCCTTACTGAGCTCATTCCTCAGATGTGTGATTATTTGAAAACGTTTTGTACTTTTCCCAAAAATAGATCCCAACCGACCAGAAAAACGATCTGAATCTTTTGTTGTTTTTTCGGTCGATTTGGATCAGTTTTGGGAAAAGTAAAAGGGTTCTACAAATGAGCTATACATCCATCTGACGAAGGAACTCAGAAGGGCGGGGTACATACAAAATGCAGATATAAGAAAGTTATTGTACATTTGCTTACCGTCATGTATTGATAAATCGATGATGTTGTTACAGAATCTCGTAACTACGGCTTGAATTAGTAGTTACGAGATTTTTTAACAACACATATTACTATCGTTTGTCCGAAATTACATCAAGGTTCACTAGATAAAATTGAACCCTATTCTAACAATGTGGTCCCGTGTTTTCAGAGAAATTGTGGTCCGTCTGGTATGTTAAAACTTTGGGATATATCCACATTAATCAAAATAGTTTTTTGTAGTCATATGCAATACAAAAAAGTCATGTGCATACTTTTTATGCCCCCGATAGGGAGGCATCATAAATTTGACTTGTCCGTCCGTCCGTCCGCCTGTCCATCTGTCTGTCCGTCCGTCATTCCGTCCAAAAACTTTAACATTGGCCATAACTTCCTCATTACCATATTCGCTTCATACTTTACCACAATATTCCTTGGTACATTACCTTTCTGTAGGCACATACTTTGGTGACCTTGACCCCTGGATGACCTTGACCTTGAACATAGATTGGCCATAATTTAAAATCAAAGCGGTGTCGGGGGCATTGTCATCTTACAGTGACAGCTCTTGTTTCTTCATTTTCTGAGTTTTGGTTAACATTGCATGATATCTACAAATATGGGGGGGGGGGGGGGGTGAATGGGTTTCTCCATGTCTGTCTGTCCGTCCATCCGTTCGCCTATAGTCTCATTCGTTTCCATGCTCTAGCTCAAGAACCACCTAACCTAGAATCATGGAACTATACACAGTCGTTGCCTTTTGCCCAAGGAGGTGTCATAATTGGACCTTGTTTAAATTCGTTTATGCGCTCAAACATAATAATCGTTTGACCTAGGATCATGAAACTGAAAACAGCTGTTGTCCTTGACCCAAGAGGCGTCATATTGTTAGCTCACCTGAGCACGAAGTGCTCAAGGTGAGCTATTGTGGTCACTTTTTGTCCGTCGTCCGTCTGTCTGTCTGTCTGTCTGTCCGTCTGTCTGTCCGTCCGTCCGTCCGTCCACAATTTCGTGTTTACACTCTAGCATCTACAAATATAGGCCAATCTTGACCAAACTTGGTCAAAACATGTATGGCCATAAGATCTCGGATGAGTTCGATTATGGGTCAGATCGAACTAAAAAGTCAGGAGTTATCTGCCCTTGAATGCGAAAAATGCCTAGTTTTGACATTGTTTACACTCTAGCATCTACAATTATTGATCAATCAAGACAAATCTAGGACATAAAGTTGCAGACCATAATATCTCGGATGAGTTCGATTTTTAGTCTAATCTGACCAGAAGGACGAGAGTTATTTGCTCTTGAATTCGACAAAATTGCCATTTTCGGCTGCTTGCGACATTGTTTACACTCTAGAATCTACAATTATTCATCAATCGGGACAAAACTTGGACACAATATTGGGGACCATGAGATCTCGGACGAGTATGATTTTCAGTCTGATCTGATTAGAAAGCCGAGAGTTACTTGCCCTTGAATTGGACCAAATTGTCATTTTCGGCTGTTTTCGACCTTGTTTACACTCTAGAATCTACAGTTATTAACCAAACAAGCCAAAACTTGGACAAAATATTGGGGATCATAAGATCTGGGATGAGTTTGATTTTCAGTATTATCTGATCAGAAAGTCGAGAGTTATAAGTCGAGAGTTATCAGCCCTTGAATTTGACAAAATTGCCGTTTTTGACTGTTTTCAACCTTATTTATACTCTAGAATCTACAATTTTTGACCAATCAAGACAAATCTTGGACACAAGGTTGGAGACGATAAGATCTCAAATGAGTTTGATTTTCAGTCTGATCTGACCAGAAAGATGAGAGTTATGTGCCCTTGAAATTGATAAAATTGCCGTTTTTGGCTGTTTTTGACATTGTTTACACTCTAAAATCTACAATTATTTATTTATTGAGACAAAACTTGAAAGCAATGTATGAAACTATAAGATCTTGAATGAGTTTGATTTTCAGTCCGATCTGATCAAAAAGCCGAGTGTTATGTGCCCTTGAATTTGACAAAATTACTGTTTTCGACTGTTTTCGACCTTGTTTACACTCTAGAATCTACAATTATTGACCAATCAAGACAAATCTTGGACACAATGTTGGGTATCATAAGATGTCGGATGAGTTTGATTTTCTGCCTGATTTGACTAGAAAGTCGAGATTTATGTGCCCTTGAATGTGATCAAAATTGCCGTTTTTGGCTGTTTTCGACCTTGTTTATACTCTAGAATCTACAATTATTGATCAATCAAGACAAAACTTGGACCAAAATGTTGGGGATCACAAGATCTGGGATGAGTCTGTTTTTCAGTCTGATCCGATCAAAAAGTCGAGAGTTATGTGCCCTTGAATTTGACAAAATCGCTGTTTTCGGCTGTTTTCGACCTTGTTTATACTCCAGAATCTACAATTATTTATCAAACAAGACAACTCTTGGACAATGTTGGGCACCATAAGATCGTGGATGAGTTCGATTTTCACAACGTTTTTGACCATAAGTTCGTTTTCAGTCTTAAAGTCATACATATTTATTGAATTGAACAAAAGTGTTGCTCGTATCATTTTGGTTCAGGTGAGCGATATAGGACCATCATGGTCCTCTTGTTTTGGGGTTACGTAGCAAAAGTCAAGGTCACAATTTGACTCTTTTAAATCCGTTTCAGTGCTCTATTTCAAGAACCCTTTAACCTAGGATCATGAAACTTTACACAGCTGTTGCCTTTTGCCCAAGGAGGTGTCATAATTGGAACTTGTTTAAAATATGTTTCTGTGCTCAAACATAATAATCGTTTGTCCTAGGATCATGAAACTGCAAACAGCTGTTGTCCTTGACCTAAGAGGTTACGTAGGTCAAAATTCAAGGTCACAAGGTTGACTCTTTTAAATCTGTTCCAGTGCTCTATTTCAAGAACCCTTTAACCTAGGATCATGAAACTTCACACAGTTGTTCCCCTTGATCAAAGGAGGTACCAAATTGTTTTGAGGTCACATAGCTCAAAGCTCAGTGCCACTATTTGACTTCGTTTAAAATCTGTATCCGTGTGCTTACCCAAGAACCTTTTGGCCTTTTGCATTTAAAGGGGCACGTGCTAGGTTTTTCAGGGACCATAATAACATGGGGACAGTCATATTTTTATTATTGTGAGGTGCATTGTACCATCTATGGCCAGAAAGAAAGGATTTTTAGCACCGCTGCCAAGTTGTTCACTATATAGCAATGACAAGTTTCAAATACATGTTACTATAAATATAAACGTCAGGTAGGCTAATTATACATATATATAGAAAGTGTAAATGAAATTCATTTGAAATTTCCTTGGGCACACATCATCTTGCCATGCCGGTTGACCATTCCATATGATGTTCCTTGAGTATATTTTTCTATCTGTTGATATTTTCGACAACCTAGCATGGGTCCCTTTAAGTGACAATGCGCTAGTGGTGGTATTCGTTTTCGATGAAAAGCAACGAAATTTTGTACTATACATGTAAAATCATTCTAAATTGAAAGTGTTTACGTTAACCCATTATCACACACAGTGACACTACCCACAAGATAATGGTCTCGGAAATCATTGTGGAAAATGGAGAAATTGTGACAAGCATTTTTTTTTCATTTCCAACAATGTTTTCTAGCCTAAAAGACAACAAAGTGTAAATTTTCATCAACTTAAAATGTCGTCAGCAACTTCTTTCATTTTGAAGAGCAGATTTTTTTTGTCGGCTTCGAAAAGGGATAAACCCTGTCCTAAACGGTGGACGGACGTTTTGGCCACGGACGTTTTGGCCAGGAAGTTTTGGCCAGGACGTTTTGGCCACGGACGTTTTGGCCACAATATTTTACAAGGTAGGACCTTTTGGCCACAAATTTTTTTTAAGAAGAAAAAGGAATTCCAGCAATTAAATCTATTTTATAGTTGTCATAGTTGTACTTTTAGACATTTACATTATAACAAGAGGACCATGATGGTCCCATATCGCTCACCTGAACCAAGATGATATGAGCCACAGTTATGTTTGAATCAATTAATATTTGTGACATTAAGTTTGTTAACAAACTTAAGGTCATCAACATTATGTCCCTGTTTCCTCTTTATATGTCAATATATCTGGTTGTAAAGAGTGGAAACAAAGTCAAAAACGAGAATTTTTTCCATTTCAAAAGCAGATAACTCAGAAACTGCTTGTCTAATTGTGCTGAAGTTCAAACTCATCCATAATCTTATGGTGATTAACCATTATATCCAAGATCAAAGTTTTGTCTTGATTGGTCACCATTAATTTTGTGGTTGTTAGAGTAAAAACAAAGTCGAAAACAGCAATTTTGTCAAATTCAAGGGCAGATAACTCAGGACATTCTGGTCCGACCAAACCAAAACAAAAACTCATCCAAAATCTTATACAATGTCACCAACATTGTGTCCATTTCTTGTATATATTGGTCAATATTTGTAGGTCTATGCTAGAGTGTAAACAATGTCAAAAGTAGCTTTTTTTCTTTCAATGGCAGATAACTCCTGACTTTCTGGTCCGATCTCACCCAAAATGGAACTCATGCAAGATCTTATGGTCACTAATATTGTGTTAAAGTTATGTCTTGATTGGTCAATAATTGCAGATGCTATAGTGTAAACAAAGTCGAAAACGGTCAAAAACGACAATTTTGTCAAATTCAAGGGCAGATAACTCAGGACTTTCTTTTCCGATCAAACCAAAATTCAAACTCATCCCAGATTTTATGGTCACCAACATTGTGTCCAACTTTTGTATTGATTGGTCAATATTTGTAGATGTTAGAGTGTAAACAATGTCAAAAGTAGCTATTTTTTTACATTCAAGGGCAGATAACTCCTGACTTTCTGGTCCGATCTCATCCAAAATCCAACTCATCTAAGATCTTACGGTCACTAATATTGTGTTAAAGTTTTGTCTTGATTGGTTAATATTTGTAGAAGCTATAGTGTAAACAAAGTCGAAAATGGTCAAAAAAGACAATTTTGTCAAATTTGAGGGCAGATAACTCGGACTTTCTGGTCCGATCTGACCCAAAAGCTAATTCATCCGAGATCTTATGGTCACCAACATTGTGTCCAACTTTTGTATTGATTGGTCAATATTTGTAGATGCTAGAGTGTAAACAATGTCAAAAGTAGCTATTTTTTACATTCAAGGGCAGATAACTCCGGACTGTCCAGTCTGATCTGACCCAAATTCGAACTCATCCGAGAGCTCATGGTCATACATGTTTTGACCAAGTTTGGTTAAGATTGGTCTATATTTGTAGATGCTAGAGTGTAAACACCAAATTTTTGACAGACGGACGGACATACAGACGGACGGACGTACGGACGACGGACAAAAGGCGATCACAATAGCTCATCTTGAGCACTTCGTGCTCAGGTGAGCTAAAAATGATATATTAAGAAAAAAATAAGAATGAATGGTCTCAATTATTAATAGTTCAATTTAATTTATATTTGGCCAAAAGGTCCTACCTTGAAATATATTGTGGCCAAAACGTCTGTGGCCAAAACGTCCTGGCCAAAACGTCCTGGCCAAAACGTCCGTGGCCAAAACGTCCTACATTCGTCCTAAACCACGAAGGATTAGAGCGGTACAATTTGACAGTTGTTTCAGACGACACAGTGGATAGCGGTAACGATATGATTGGTGAACAATATAGTGCAGAAAATATCGAGACAAAAAAGAAAATGCTGGTTATCAGCATTTTCTTCATTTGTCTCGATATTTTCTCAATCCTATTCAGTCATGGACGTCAAAACCAAGTATTGTATGGGAAGGGTTAACAGAATTGTAGTTTGAATTCAATATCGACTCAGCTTCCGTGCACCATGGCAGTTCAACCCGGAGTAAGGTGTAACGATCTCATTAATCTGTGCAAAAAATTCGCCGTTTTTCAACAAAAAAACGTTGTAACTGCAGCTTAAAACAAGCTTCAGATACGAGGTTTTTGTTAGAAACGGACGATATTTACATGCGATATCCTAGGGATTGAACTTGGAGAAGAAAGCCAAGATTTGATTAAATGTACTTTATAACATTATAGAAAGCTGTGTCTCACGACCAGCCTGTGCCTAGAAGCAATTAGACCGGGATCCATGCTGCTGTCTCACAGTTGCTATAGGTCACGAAGAAGCTATTGGAGACCAACATGGTTCATGATCAGACTGCATGAATACGCAGGCTGATCTTGAACAATGTTGAGATGAAAAGCCTTAAAGGACATTTTCCCAGATCCTGGCTCAAATTTATTCAACCTTTTCCCCAACAAGGCCTGGTTTTGACGACCCTAATATAAATTCCTTTTGAAAACATGGAGACAAAAAAGAAAATGCTGAAAATCAGTTTTTTCTCCTTTTGCTTCAATATTTTTCCGATCGTTATTGTACACTTTTACTATTTTTTAGGGATGGGAACGAGTACTCGAGTAATCGAGTACTCGATCGAACGTTCGAGTATCGATTACCAATATCACTAATCGAGTAATCGGAAAGAAAAAAAAAAAACACCGTTCACATTTGACCATGACATTGGACCTTGTGATCTTGACCTTGGAGTTTGACCTACTTTAAAAAAAACTTTAACCTGGCCTATATCTGGTGTCCATTTACGCATACAGCCTTGATATTTCACCTCCAACCAACGCGGTTCACATTTGACCATGACCTTGGAGTTGATCGACTTTTCAAAACAAGATGGCCATAATCTTACACAAATTGATACTTCCTGCCAAGGATTTTCATTTTTGACCATGACCTTTAACCTTGACGTAGAAAATGACTTTTCTTTGTGACAAGCTCTCGTTAGGGCGAGCTTTATTTTCCGCGGACAATTCTTGTTTTTTCATAGGGAGGCATATATTTATTGAAGATGCTCTGAAATTGTTGCGTCTCATGAATTCCTACATACATGTACATTTAGAATATGCGTTTAAGCTTTCCATTTCAAAACTGAAGCAGACATCAAAATGGATGATGAAAATATACGGGACTGTGTAAACCATCTCATAGAGAATAATGAAACAAAAACCAGGCCCTGGTTTCTCGAAAAAACTTAAGTACATACTCATGAGAATATGCTCAACTTCAAAGGAATACTCTCCAACGTTGAAAGGTTTTCGATTGAAGTTCACGTGGATTTCGTGCGATTTGAGCACGGTGCTCCGATTTGAGCATGAGAACATACTTAACATTTATAACCAATCATTAGCACAGAAGAGCCAGAGACAAAATCACGGGTGGTAAACAGAGAAACTAGCTCCAAAAAGAGTCAACGGTATTTCGTTTCCTCGTGACATCCGGCCTCTACCGAGGTAGTTGCATAGAGCGAAAATCTGTAAACAAAGGTAGGTCACGAACACATTTTTTCTACAATTATTTCTTTTACAACGAGTTTTTGAAAAATCCGGCGATGCTGTAATATGAAGAAATGGTCGAAGTTTGTTGTGCACGAGAATATATGGTGTTAGTGAGCAGAGTTTGAATACAATCGTTGAAAAACATTTCAAGATCGAAAGTAAAAACTTCTTTACTTTCGATTTTGAAATGTTTTTCAACTATTGCATTAAAACCCTGCTACTTATACCGTATACTCTCGTGCACAACAAACTTCGACCATTTCTTCATATTACAGCATCGTCGGATTACGCAAAAACTCGTTTTAAAAGAAATAATTTTAGAAAATGTATTCGTGACCTATAAATTTTCGCTCTATGCAACTACCTCTTTTTGGAGCTAGTTTCTCTGTTTACCACCCGTGAAAATTTGAAAAGTGCCAGTAACTCCTAAACTGTGTTACATTTTCAACCCAAATACAAGCATAATATAATATAAGCATTTGAATGGTTTAGAATTTTGAATAAATGCATAGATCTACTTACGGAATAATTAAAAAAAAAAAGTTCAAAATTACCTCCCTTTCATATGAATATAGAGTAAAAAAATATTTGTAAATTATTTTCTTCTTGAACCATAATCTTGAAATCCGGCCCTGTGAACCAACTGATTTGGAGTGTATTTAAAAGTGTGCTATGAAATTTGATGCATGTCACACGGCTAGAAAGAGGTGTTTTTAATGATGGGTCATATACCTTATTTTTTCGAGAAACCGGGGCCAATATAATTATTCTCATGAGAACATGCTAAACTTCAAAGGGATACTCTCCAACGTTGAAGGATATTCGATTGAAGTTCACTTGGATTTCGTGCGATTTGGGCACGGTGCTCAGATTTGAGCATGAGAACGTACTTAAGCTTTTTCAAGAAACCGGGGCCAGGTTTTGTTTGGGATATGGTTAAACAGCTCATGCCTGGCGAATATATGCGCATAGGACGATAACACCCATATTATTCATGTTACAACAGGTTACAACAATATATAATGTATAAATGTCGAAATAATGATGAATTATGAAGATTTTTCTTACCACGGTGAACCGCCATTTTTCAAAGCAGCATTTTTGTGATGTAAAGACTCCCAAGAAGTGTTTCAGGTAGTCCAACCCTAATTAGATTCACTCGGAGACTAAATTTTTCAGGCGATGTTAAAAACCTTCGTATTACAAGTGCATAGAGAGGTATTTAGATAAATTATTGTTTGTAAACAAAGCTGAAACCTATAAAACATGTTATGGCTTAATTTTGATTATTATAACTTATAATTAGTAAATGGGCATGGTCTACGTTTTGGCTGGAATCAGTAGATTGCGCGACCACCATTTGTGACTATAGCCAAAGCGAGATAAAGTGATATTTATAAACAAAATTGAAACCCATAAAACATGTAAGTATTGAGACCCACAAGAAAATCACTGATTGATTCATTGATTAATTGCTTGATGTCTCTTTCAACTGATACGGTCACATCGCAGGGGCTTAAGCACCTAACCACGGACTCCTGTCGTTCCTCATACAAACACTACCACATCATCTATACCAAGCCTCCAGCTGCTCGCCCACATAGGGTAATGATTATCAAACCACTAGTGGGAGACAATTTTGTCTGAAAGGGTATTTGCGGCAACCGGAGATCAAACCAGGGACCGCATGAGTGAGAGCCCGATTTGCTACCAGCTGCACTATGGTCACATTCTCTCCAAGAACGATTGGCAATTCAACTGCCAAATAACGCATGGGCGGATCTAGAGTGGAAGGGGGGGTCTGGGGTCCGGACCCCCTCGGCATTTGCCGAAAATTAAATTTTGACTATATAAAGGAGGGGTTTCCATAAGGCCATTTTCCTGGGACCTAAATTTTCCTATGGTATTTTTAGTACAAATAGATACATAAAGGGGACGTGTTTTGCCGATGAGTTTGAATCGAACGGACCTTTGATTTGGTGTATATTGTATATTGGAAGTGGGTGGGGTAATTCTTTTCAGGCGCTACCCAAGGTTCTTATTAATCAATTTTCTATCTTAATGTAAATAGTTGGCGATTTTTTTTTTAAAACATTATGTTTTGTATATGATCCCATGTTAAGATGACATTAAATCCATTGGCTTGCTTGTTATAAATATTAAAATATTTGGAATTTTATGTAATTTTTCAATTGTTTGTATATTTTCATCTCCCAACTTTGGAGAAAACATCAGCACGTTATTATAAAGCGACTGTGCCGACATAATACAATAATAATTTAGGTGAGAACTTGATAGCTAGTCGGGTAAATGAGTTACGGGCCCTTGAATGCACGAAAACCCATGACAAATTGCGGAATAAATAACAAAATACATTTTTTTCTGACTTCCTTTCGTACAAAAAGGCAGAAATGTTTAATTAGCTTAAATTATAGCTGGCCTCAGCAAATAGTACTACAAATAAGTTATTGCGGTCAGTTTCGTCTGTTGTCCGTCCGTCTGTCTGTCTGTCCGTCCATAATATCAGGTTTACACTCTAGAATCCACAAATATTATTCGATCTTCACCAAACTTCGTCAAA
Source organism: Fragum sueziense (assembly GCA_963680895.1). Lineage (NCBI taxonomy): Eukaryota > Metazoa > Mollusca > Bivalvia > Cardiida > Cardiidae > Fragum > Fragum sueziense. The sequence goes on along the minus strand of OY804603.1, from coordinate 21,291,884 downwards.
ATGTGTATTGTTATAAGCCCTTGTGTTAGATTAATTTTGGACGGAATTGCTGCAGAAAGTGCTGAGTTATGTGCCCTTGAATGTAAAGAAATACTATACTAGGACAAAAAAGATACGCAACCCCAATATTTCATAATATTTTCGACAAAATATGTTTTTAATGGCTGTTGAGTACATTTTTAATATACCTGCATGCATACGCATAAATACAGTGCCATTTTCTTCAGATGTTGTACATTCATCACGTGATACATGGTAAATTGTTAAAAACTGATTATCCCCTGTCGTGTTTTCTAGATGACTACTATCAAAACAAATTTTCGTCAAACACAAGCTAGAACATAGACAAAGAAGACGCAAAAGCGTGCATACACTCTTCACTACGCTACGCATAGCAAGGCTAGGCCAAAACCAGCGCCTAACTGCAGTACAGATGTTGTTGTTGGAAAAGGTTCAAAATGTTGTCGGAAGACATTGATGGGGCAAAAAATCGACATATTTTTGACTGTATACGTTGTTGGCTCTCAATTGGATCACAACCGATTGAGCACGAGGCAAACGTGCAAGAGACATGACGTCAAGGCAGGACCGAATAATCACGTTAACCCCACCTACGGGATAGGTTTAAGACTGCAACAGAGACCGCTAATAACTCGTATGGACTTCACAATATTCGAATTTCGGACCAAATTGAACGAAACAGATTGTTTTTTTTTTCGACCTCCGTCCAATTTTTTTGTCGTATTGTGTTGACGCTCGGTTTAAACTGGGTGTTTTCTTACTAATGAAATTGACTACCAACAAGATTTTGTGAACTTTACAAGGTGAAATGTTATTGCTTTAAATGTATTAAGTTTTGTTTTAATCTGATTTGATGTCTTTGCGTAAGAAGGAATTGAAAATGAAGTTGCGTTTCTTTTTAGCTCACCTAAGCACGAAGTGCTCGAGGTGAGCTATTGTGATCGCTTTTTGTCCGTCGTCCGTCCGTCTGTCCGTCTGTCCGTCTGTCCGTCTGTCCGTCTGTCCACAATTTGGTGTTTACACTCTAGCATCCACAAATATTAGTCAATCTTGACCAAACTTTGTCAAAACAAGTATGGTCATAAGTTCTCGGATGAGTTCGATTATGGGCCAGATCGGACCAGAAAGTGTGGAGTTATCTGCCCCTGAATGACGAAAAATGCTGTTTTTAACTTTGTTTACACTCTAGCATCTACAATTATTGCCCAATCAATACAAAACTTGGATATAATATTGGAGACTATAGGATCTTGGATGAGTTCGATTTTCAGTCAGATCAGGCGAAAAAGTCAAAAGTTATGTGCCCTTGAATTTGTCAAAATTGCCGTTTTCGACCGTTTTCGACCTTGTTTACACTCTAGAATCTACAATTATTGACCAATCAAGACAAATCTTGAACACAATGTTGGAGACCATAAGATCTTGGATGAGTTTGATTTTCAGTGTGATCTGACAAAAAAGACTAGAGTTATGTGCCCTTGAATTTGATAAAATTGTCATTTTCGGCTGTTTTCGACATTGTTTATACTCTAGAATCTACATTTATTAATCAATCAAGACAAAACTTGGACGCAATGTTGGAGATCATAAGATCTCGGATGAGTTGAATTTTCAATCTGATAAGACAAGAAAGTCGAGACTTATGTGCCCTTGAATTTGACAAAATTGTCGTTTTTGACTGTTTTCGACTTTGTTTACACTCTAGAATTTTCAATTATTGACCAATCAAGACAAATCTTGGACAAAATGTTTGAGACCATAAGATCTTGGATGAGTTTGATTTTCAGTGTAATCTGACCAGAAAGAAGAGAGTTACGTGCCCTTGAATTTGACAAAATTGTCGTTTTTGACTGTTTTCGACCTTTTTTACACTCTAGAATCTACAATTATTGACCAATCAAGACAAATCTTGGACACAATGTTTGAGACCATAAGATTTCGAATGAGTTCGATTTTCAGTGTGATCTGACAATAAAGACAAGAGTTACGTGCCCTTGAATTTGATAAAATTGTCATTTTCGGCTGTTTTCGACATTGTTTACACTCTAGAATCTACATTTATCAATCAATCAAGACAAAACTTGGACACAATGTTAGAGATCATAAGATCTCAGATGACTAGAATTTTCAATCTGATAAGACAAGAAAGTCGAGACTTATGTGCCCTTGAATTTGACAAAATTGTCGTTTTTGACTGTTTTCGACCTTGTTTACACTCTAGAATTTTCAATTAATGTCCAATCAAGACAAATCTTGGACACAATATTTGAGAGGATAAGATTTCGGATGAGTTTGATTTTTAGTGTGATCTGACCAGAAAGACGAGAGTTATGTGCCCTTGAATTTGATAAAATTATCATTTTCGGCTGTTTTCAACCTTGTTTACACTCTTGAATCTACAGTTTTCAATCAATCAAGACAAAACTTGGACACAATGTTTGGGACCATAATATGTCGGATGAGTTTGATTTTCAGTCTGATCCGATCAATAAGTTGAGAGTTATGTGCCCTTGAATTTAACAAAATAGCCGTTTCTGGCTGTTTTTCGATCTTGTTTAAACTCTAGAATCTTCAATTATTGACCAATCAAGACAAATCTTGGACACTATGTTGGAGACCATAATATCTTGGATGAGGTAGATTTTCAGTCTGATGTGATCAGAAAGTCGAGAATTGTGTGCCCTTGAATTTGAAAAAATTACCGTCTTTGGCTGTTTTCGACCTTGTTTATACTCTAGAATCTGTGATTATTTATCAATCAAGAAAAACCTGGACACAATGTTTGGCACCATAAGATCTCAGATGAGTTTGATTTTCACAAAGTTATTGACTATAAGTTAGTTTTCAGTCTTATAGTCATAAATGTTTATTGAATTGAACAAAAGTGTTGCTCATATCATTTTGGTTCAGGTGAGCGATATAGGACCATCATGGTCCTCTTGTTTGTTTCAGTATATTTTTGACTTTTGCATTCAAAATTTTTCAAATATTACCCAATCAAATGCAAAACCAAGTGAAAATGTTTGCATTTATAATATCTTGGTTGAGTGTGATTTTCATTCAGATTGAAAACGTAAATTTTGAGTTATCTGCCCTTGAATTTTGCAAAAATGCGTTTTCGGCTTTATTTTCCCTTTAGCATCCACAAACATGGAGCAATTAAAACCGATAGAGGACAAATATTTCTGCCTATAATATATCGGACATGTAAGAATTTCAGCCAGATTGAAATGTTTATCTTGAGTAATCCGCCCTTGAATTTAACAAAATTGCCGTATTAGCCCTAGATTAGCACGAAAATCCACAAATTTGTCTAATTCAAGGGCAGATAACTTGGGAAAAGCATTTTAAAGGATGCCAAAGCTTTAACCTTTAAAAGATCTAATGGACATCAGCAATTTGTCCAAGTTTTGTTTTCATTTTCTAAATATTGGTGGATGCTAAGGAGAAAATGAAGTCAAAAATAGCAATTTCCCCAACTTCATGGCGGATAACTCAAAATTTGCGATTTCGATCTGGATAAAGATCACACTCACCCAAGATGTTATAAATGCAAACATTTTCACTTGGTTTTGCATTTGATTTGGTAATATTTGAAAAAAAAAATTATTGAAAAAATTGTCAAAAATAGCATTTTTTGACATTCAAGGAGGTACCTCATTCAAGGGCACATAACTCAGCACTTTCTGCAGCAATTCCGTCCAAAATTTATCCAACACAAGGGCTTATAACAATACACATTTTGACAAAATTTGGTGAAGATCGAATAATATTTGTGGATTCTAGAGTGTAAACCTGATGTTATGGACGGGCAGACAGACAGACGGACGGACAAAAGACAAAACTAACAGCAATAGCTTATTTGTAGTACTATTTGCTGAGGCCAGCTATAATTTAAGCTAATTAAACATTTCTGCCTTTCTGTACGAGAGGAAGTCAGAAAAAATGTATTTTGTTATATATTCCGCAATTTGTCATGGGTTTTCGTGCATTCAAGGACCCGTAACACATTTACCGGACTAGCTATCAAAAATCCCTCATAATTTTGCAATAACGATTTATTAACAAGTTCTCACCTAAAATATCATTCCATTATGTCGCTTTATAATGACGTGTTGATGTTTTCCTCAAAGTTGGGAGATGAAAATATACAAAAAATTGAAAATTTACATAAAATTCCAAATATTTTAATATTTATAATAAGCAAGCCAATGGATTTAATGTCATCTTAACATGGGATCAAATAAAAAACATAATGTTTTTAAAAAATTCGCCAATTATTTACATTTAGATAGAAAATTGATTAATAAGAACCTTGGGTAACGCCTTGGATAACGTTACATATTTTATTGCATTTTAAGTCATAATTTGAGCTTAGACACCCCCCCCCCCCCCCCTGGAAAAAAATCTTGGGCTTGGACCCCCCCTGGAAAAAATTTCTGGATCCGCCCTTGTAACGACTTACGATATTTTGCGTATTTTGAGATTGATTAACACATTAAAGAATCATTTAAATAATCTCTTAATTGCTTGTATTCGTGATTCGATTCTTTACAATTATTCTACTACATAAATCATGGGCGATTATCACGCATTTTCTATCTTTAATCTTGACAAAGCTGAAAACACTGGTGAAACGTTATCTACCTTTCACGCATGGTCTCATCTTAGACCTGGCCCCGGTTTCTCGAAAAAACTTTAGTATATACTCATGAGAACATACTCAACTTCAATTGAATACTCTCCAACGTTGAAGGGTATTCGATTGAAGTTCCCGTGGATTTTGTGCGATTTGAGCACGGTACTCAGATTTGAGCATGAGAACATATATGTACTTAAGGTTTACGAACTGAGAATGAAAACACCACTTTCTAGCCCTACGAAATGCATCAAATTACATACACTGAACAACTTTTCTAATTGGTCACCTTGTATATCTCTTTAAATTTCGAGAGGAAAGCAAATGTATGAAAATTAAATATACTGAACAAAAGTGAAAACGCTACACTGCAAGATTTCTTATTTCTGGAAAAGAATCGAATTAATAGCGTGAAATAAATTTTGACGTTGTTTCCCAGGCTTTCAGCAATCGTTTTGTCGAACTTCCATTGCCTTGTGTCCTTTAATATCAGAGTTACAGCCCTTAATGCGTTTAGAGCTAATTTCACCTCATGCCGCATATGCGCATGCGCAGAAAACGCTTCATTATTTTTTCGCAATTGGTCATATCTGGGTTGCCAAAAAAACACTTAAAATCTCATTTATTTCTTGTAGCAAGCTCTTAAATCAAGGTCTAATCTGTCAATTTTGCGAATTACCTCCCTTTTACATAAACAAATAGGGAATTTAAAATGTTTAGTATTCACAAATTTATCACGGTTTTCGATTGGGGATTTTTGCAACATCATGCAGGCCTTACAGGGGATTTTCGAACCCTTTCTTCGACTAGGTTTGTTCTCAGATGTCCATGCCATAGCGATTTGAATTTCCTATGGAGATTACACTGTAAAAATTTCAAGCTTTGGAACATAGTGAATATTCTGCTTTTCAAACATCATTTTCTAAACGCTGAAGCACTATTATGCAAGCTTCTTTACATTTCCTGATTGGTTACTTGTCAGACTATCATTCCGTGCAGTCCAGCATGGTTTGCATTCTTCTGCTTGGATTTCTGAAGGTTTAAATTGTGTAAAATTTCCGTTCAAATTGTGCACCTGAAAAACGGACCCCTGTCACATTAAAGGGGTCCGTTTTTCATCCTCGTAATTAAGATCCACAAAACTTTTAGTGCTTGGAACAGCCAAGTCAATGAACGATGCGAAACACTTTCATTTGATTTTTTTACTTGTTGTTTTTAGAAGAAATTTGACAAGCAAAGTAGGTGTAGCGTTTTCACTTTTGTTCAGTATATATTCAAAAGAAAGAGACACATATTGGAAACTTGAAAATCATGGTTTATTTCATTAACTTGGAGTATAACAAAATTTAACGTGAATTAAAGTGACCCACCCTCTCTGCAAAAAGTCACAAGTCTTCTGATAGCAAACTTAGTACCGGGTATGACCCCCATTTGCACTGATACACTCGCGACAACGGCTTCTCATGGACATAATATACGGCTGGAGCTCCTTAAGGGTTATATTGTTCAAGATTTGAATAGTATCACTGTCAAGCTCATTCAAATTTTGCTGCTGAGGCAAAGCATGCACTGGCCGTTTGACCAAATCCCACACATGCTCAATGGGGTTGAGGTCTGGGCTCTTTTATGGAAATGGCATTACATTAATATTGTTCGCACGAAGCATTGCCATGGAACCTCTAGCAACGTGACAAGGAGCATTGTCTTGGAGAATCATGCCCCGTCTGTTGGCGCGAAAGAAAGAAAGGGATAAGCACTGGTTGGATGATGTCTTGCTGGTACCGTGCAGCATTGAGGTTGCGTCGGACAATTACGACTGCGGTTTTCGCATGTAAGGAAATGCCAGCGAATATCATGACAGACCCACAGAAGCGATCAGCTTCAGCTACACAATTCGCATCAAATCGCTCTCCTCGACGTCGGTATACGCGTCTACGACCGTCAGCATTACGCAACGTAACTCCCAGGCCCAGACTAAGCGTTTATTACGATGCCTCTGGGTAAGAATAAAGCCCTTCTTAGGAAGTCTACAGCGTATTCCCACTTCACGGAGACGTCTACGAACAGTTTAGGATGCCAATGGACGACCATGAAGTCCTCGTTGTTGCCGAGCAGTTGTTGTTGCATGTGTAAATCTGTCTCTAAGATGTGTTAAAATGATGTGACGATCTTGCATCTGGGTTTTGACTCTACGCTTTGGACGTCGAGGCCGATCAGCAACACTTCCGGTGGCGTTGAATTTGCGCCAAAGTGACTGAATGGTGAACATTCGACGATTGAAGACTCTTGCTACCTGCAAATGAATTAAAAAACATTCGAAAATATCGGGAAACGACATACAACTGTTTTGAACCTAAAATTAAAGTACTTCCGGTGTTAGTCAAACAAAGGGGACTTACATGTCGCATTGACGCACCGGTGCTCAGCATTCCGACAGCTCTCCCTCTTTCTTCAATCGTCATATGAGCCATGTTTGTTGTTTTTTAGCATTGATTCGAACTTGGCTTGTACTGGGTAAACACACGTGGCTCAACGAGGCCGACCATACTTTGCACGTGCAATTTTAGGAAAATCGACATTCGTGCTGCAGTAGCATATTTACACCCATTTTCTTTACAATAATGATTTAAGGTTCATGTAAATTCGGTATCAACATAAAATTTGAAGTTGATTTTTGCATTTATTCTTAGCATGTATATGCCATATTATACACTCCTCAAAAGTTCTAATTGGCCACTTTTTGAACTCGTTTTATTCAAAAATGGCTTAAACATAAAATTTGAAATTTTGACATTTGTTTATCTATTTGATAAAGATTTCGAATAAACAAATTATAACACCGATTGTTTAATTTTACACAAATAATTGGTGAAAAACACGTTTTGGTCAAGTGTGCACGTAAAACACGTGTGCTATTCAAAACTCTTAAATATTAAACACATTGTGCCCTACACAGCCTAGAACCTACGAAAAACAGAAAACATGATCAAAATCAAGTAATTCGAATACGTTAGAGAGCTTGGCATGATCGAATCTGAAAGGTCAAATATGGGGGTATGTTGTCAATAAAGTTTTCGACAATTACTTCATTAAAATAAAACAAATAATCTTCTAATATGGTGTCTAGTGCCTTTAACAATAATTATCATGTTGTTAGAATTTTCAATCGTCACAATCCTGCGTGAAAAGGGCTGTCCCAGGAATTTCAAATGACCGGAAGTGGATATGTTAATATGACGCCGACAAAGCCGATTGACATCGGTACACTTTCTGTACTCTATATTGTTTGATTCAGCCATAATTTATATAGAAAATGTTATCAGCGCAATTTGTACGACCTTGGGCAAAATCACCCTTTCTTCGGCCATTTCCAAGAATATCTGGAAACCATTCTCGTCAAAGATATCATCCATTTTTCATTATTCGATAGGCACACGCCACATATTGGCTTTAAACCACATTCAAAGCCTTCATTCTCATTGAAAATTTAATTTTAGCACCTGTGAAGCATATCGGGCTGGATGATGAGAATTCAGACAACCACCCATGTAACGCAACATTTCGGACGATCTGAATCGTTTTGCCGCTCATGAGTGAAGAAACTTTTCAAAGAAATACACCCTTATCTGTGAAAGGATCATCAGAATTCAACGACAAACCGTAATCAATGATGCTTGGACAAAATACGCCATTGATCTCTGTTTGTTAAATTTCATTTGTAGGGGTGTTTATCTGATGCCACTTTTTTTGATAATGTATTGTAATAAGAAACTATTGAAATTTTGCGTAAATCAAGACAAATGAATATGTCAGCTTATGATATTAAAATAATTACGTTTTAAACAAAGTTGTAGTCTGCACTTCCCAAAATATGAGGTGGCCAATTAGAACTTTTGAGTAGTGTATATCAAATTAAAGCTCTACATAAGAAGAAGATGTTAAGCGACTTAATTCTGGTTTACCTTGTACAGCATAATCAAAATATTGCGAAAAAGGACAACTTCTTGGAAAACCGAGAACGCAGTTATCCTTGAATGAAGTTAGCTAGTTTTTCACAAAAACATACACAGAGGTCTGATCTAGGTAGTACTACTACTTACACGAAGTTTCTTTATTCAGAAAAACTGCCTTTACGAAAAAAAGTTTGACATTTCTTTATTTTTCATATGTAATTCATGGTGGTACTATTTTTTTGCAACATGAGGTATGGTTAGATAATGGGGTCATTTTTTCAAGCTGTCAAAGGCGGTTTTATCATAAATGATCATTTATTTTAAGTCTGTCGATTAAATTCAAGTAAAAATTGTTGCCACAGCCACAACATATGTCACTTGACACCTTAGGCCTTATTTTATTTTTCAATTTACATGCTATTAAGTTTTATCCCATAAATTCAAAAGTATAACCCATTATAAAAGTTCTTTGTTATCAAAATTATATCAACAGTTAGTATAATATTCCCTTTGATTGTTAAGCAATATTGCTCAGTAATTGCATTGAAACTATACAGAAAAAAACGTGATACATAACTGGAAAATAAAATTTTGTAATGACCAACTTTGTACACCATACTATTCTTAATTCAAGTTGAAATCTTATTTCAATTAATAATTCATTTAAAATGTAAATATGGGAATAGAAGACATTTAAATTGTGTTTAGTATGCGTGGAAGTTGTTTATTTACGAAATAAATAGTTTTTGAACCAATTTTCAAAATGTCAACAAACACGAGTTCCGGTTTCTTATCATTCATAATAACAAATGACGCGATCAATAATCTTTGAAAATCGAAGAAGGATCGTGTATTCATTGTCTTTAAACTTATATATGCTCTTAATTCTGATCAATTGCCAGCGAATATATACCTTTTTAAACCCCAAACTGTAAAATGTTTCCATCCGTTTTCATATTGTTTACACGTCCGGCGGAATACACACGGCATATAGCCGCATATGAGTAAGGCGCGTTAGTAAGTAGTCCGTATTTTTCAGATGTCAAGTATCAAATTCCACGATCGGTTCTATCTTAAATTTTGTACAATTTATCATCAATACAATAGTTTATCAATGTTGTGCGATGTTTTGTCAAATGTTTTATTTTTTTATTTGCGGAATAATTTTCTCGTCTAACTGGGCAAGAAGGAAGGTGTGGAAACCGAAACTGAAAATAGTTAGACTCATTTTATAACAGAAAAAGTTGTTTACTGTCCATGGATCGTTGCTTTGTGCCATTGAAACACGCACTACAGATATCAGGTATGACAGCTGCAATGCAATAGCTTGTGTAAACCTTATAAGTACTTGTGAATTACATCGTGCAAATTTTGAAAACAACTTTTGCAAAATGGCCGACCCAAAAATCTTGGCATGCCATGTGTTTTCGTGAATATCTCGGTTACCACTTTCACTATCCTGTGTACGATGGTAGTAGTACCTCATTTAGAATTTGCACATTATATTGACATATTTGAATGGAGAAAATTTGTTACGGGGAAAAAGTTGCTGGTTTTGGGAGAAATCCCAATTTTTCGACTTTTTCATTGGATTTTTCTTCTCTGTTTTGCTCTGTCTGGCAAATGACCTATGCATATAGCATGTTATTGTCATAATGTACAAGGACATGTAAGTAATTTTCATTGAAACAATTGTTTGAATTGTTGGCAGGAGTGAGTCTGAGGGACACAATATCACCCGTTCTGGACTTTTCTAATCCCTTAAACCTGTACAATAGGACCGTGTTAACACACTCATGCTGTTAGATCATACATAAAGTGTAAAGTTTTTAAAATATTCAACATCAAAGGGTGACCAATTAGAAAAGTTGTTGAGTGTACACTTGTAAATACACTTCAGATAAGTTGATTCACCATTCCGGATTTCAAGATTATGCTTCAAGAAGAAAATAACTTACAAATATTATTTTACTCTGTATTCATATACAAGGGAGGTAATTTTGAACATTTTTGTCAAATATTTCCATAAGTATGCATTAATCAAAAATTCTAAACCATACAAAATGCTTATATTTGTATTTGGAATGGAAATGTAACACAGTTTAGGAATTACTGGCACTTTTCAAATTTCGCCTCTGGCTCTGCATTTCATTCTCAGTTCGTAAACCTTAAGTTTTTTCGAGAAACCAGGGCCAGGAGAAAGAATATATCGTCGCTTTTCAACAAAAACTTCTTATCTACAGCTTTAAACATGCTTTAGATACGAGGTTTTTGTTGAAAAGCAGTGTCAGATATCATAAAGTTGCATGATGCCTTCCGTGATAAAATATACTGTGAGGCAAAAATAATTAGGCATTATACCTCATAGTTATTTCACGTTCTCCGAGATAACGATTAAAAGATAATTACGACTTTTAAACGTCAGCAAAGTTGGTCGTTTGTTTGATGTTAACTTCTTCGCATACCCGTCTATAGATCTGTCATTTTTTCCGGTTTGAAGGTATTTTTATACCATACAGCGACATCCAAAAAGGGGATTTAATCACTTAATTAATTCAAGAATTCAAGCTGACACAACTCTTACATTTATGATTAGATTTGGATAAAAAAAGTTTTCAGAAAGTGCCTAGTCACATAGGACCATGCGTAATTTATTAGTACCTTTCTACATTACAATGCGTCGTGGCAAAAGGGGGCTAGATGCAATCAAGTCATCTGACATAACTCCTTCTAAATTTATAGACAGATTTTGATAGAATTTGCGCAGAATGTTTGTATGCCACTTGACTAAGTGTAGGCCCTATATAGTGTCACGTTTCTTTCACATTATACCGTGTCATAGAAAAATGGGTCTTAGTGGCAAAAAAGTCGCATATTGACCGATTTCTACCAGCCACCAAGAATTGTGTTATAATGCTATAGAGAAAATGTAACTTTGTGGTTTGTTGTGATAAAGATTAAAGGAATCAAATTTGGATTAACAGCAATAGCTGATGCTCCATTAAGTGGCACGCGCAAAATTTTCAAAATCCGCATGTAGCAAGAGTATGGGTTGTCAGGCAATTTCAGGATATAGTTATCAATATTGCATTAATGCTTTATTGGTAGAAATGAAAAATACAAACTTTGAGTTGATATGATGGAAATTAAGGGAGACTTTGAAAAACAAAAAGTGTATACCTTCTTTTGCCTTTCGGTATATTATTTTTCTTAACGAGCGATTGTCTTTGCAGCTAGAGTTGGTTTTAAATGCGACATTCAGCCATTTCCTGAGGACATAATCAAGGCTTACATATTCCAGCTGATACCGGGGCACGTTATAAAAGTCCATTATGAGAAAAGAAGTAGTAAGTAGGATTTTTGTCAATAACGCTTTGAGGGGAGATTAACCACGGTGTATAATCACGTGACAATTTCCGACAATCTTCAATATCTTTTTTAATACTTGACCAATTTGAATTCGGTTTGAAGCAGAGAAGGTGGAAATATGTCAGGAATAACATGGTCGTGGTAGATTTTTAAAAAATCAACTGATAAAAAGTTATTGAAGATAAACCAAAATTTTGGTTTATCTTCAATAACTTTTTTATCAATTGATTTTTCAAAAATCAAACACATCCATCTTATGCGTGACGTCTGTCCACATTCTCTGCTTCAAACCGAATTCAAATCGGTCCCGTATTAACAAAGTTATTGAAGATATTCAGTAATTATTGTATCACGTGATTATCCACCGTGTTAACAACGATAGCGAATCTCGTCTAATCTCAGGGCCTTGATGGAATTTCATTATCCAATTAGTTCGCTGTAAATTCCATAACAATTTAAAAATCTGATATAAATTTTCATTGGCTGAAACCTCAATTTACTGTCACTTACCAAAGATAGAATCGAAATACATCGAAAAGCAACTTTCATTGGATAATCATTATTTGGACGGGTGACCAAGTGCGTGATCACTGTATGTGTAGACTTTTATGGGATAATGTCAAAATAACAATAGCGTTTGTCTTTTTCTCTAAATGTTTAAAAGAAGTCATTTTATTTTCTAGTTTTCGTTTGTTTGGGAAAGGATTTACGATGCTAGATCTGCGTGTCATCCGCATGAATCAAAATAGAATATCTATACTCACTTCCAAAAGAAAGTGTGCACCTTTGCATTTTATCTTTAACTTAATTTTCACAAAGTTAATGGCAATTTAGGGAGTAAAAGTGATATCATACTTTAGACTAGACCTTAAAGAAAATTGGCATCAAAACAGATATCGATAGAAATGCTCATATTGCTTACACAGAGCCAGATCATTATGGTGTTGATGGTGTTGAGATTTGCACTCCTTACAGTTTTTCCTGTGGATAGAGTTACAAGCTTATATGCCGTTGTAGGGTTTGGCCAGGCCTTCCAAGCCATTTCCACGTTAAAGCTTGAACTTTCTTGCAGACGTTACGTGTACGTCAACGTTAGTAATCGCTACGTTAATAGTAGATAGTGAATTGCCGTCGAACGGTGCAATAACGTCCTAAAGCGAATTTATTTGCCTTTAAGATGCCATACAAATGACCAATTGCTATTAGAACATAAAAACCGTACAAATTCAAATTTTCGGAAGGTTTTTGTTTTCACCAGGTTCAGTCTTGCTCACCAACGTTAATTGCAATTCGTTTGACGCTAATGCACTATGTACAAATGTAATGAACATGTGGTTTTATGCTACGATGTGCCAAAAGGAGTTCAGCGAGTGTAATTTCTGATCGATAACTCATCCAGCACGTGAGGCATACGTAAAACACTAAAAATGCAAAATCGCAATCAAGCTGAAAATTCGTGCATGCTGTGTCATTTCTTCATCAATATTTCGTTTGTCAATAGTTATGCCCCCTTTCGAAAAAAATGGGGGTATATTGATTTGCAAGTGTCGGTCGGTCGGTCCGTAGGTCGGTCGGTCTGTCCGTAGACCAAACCTTGTCCGGAGCATAACTCGAAAAGTATTAAAGGTAGAATCATGAAACTTCATAGGTGGATAGATCTCATCATGGAGAGGTGCAGTGCACAAGAACCGTAACTCTGCCGATCAAATATTTGGAGTTATTGCCCTTTGTTGATTTTCAAACTTGATTCTTGTCCGGAGCATAACTCAAAAAGTATGTTAGGTAGAATCATGAAACTTTACAGGTGGATAGATCTCATTATGGAGAAGTGCCGTGCACAAGAACCGTAACTTTGCTGATCATATTTTTGGAGTTATTGCCCTTTGTTGATTTTCAAACTTGATTCTTGTCCGGAGCATAACTCAAAAAGTATGTAAGGTAGAATCATGAAACTTTACAGGTGGATAGATCTCATTATGGAAAGGTGCAGTGCACAAAAACCGTAACTCTTCCGATCAAAATTTTTGAGTTATTGCCCTTTGTTGATTTTATAACTTGATTCTTGTCCAGAGCACAACTCGAAAAGTATGTAAGGTAGAATCATGAAACTTTACAGGTGGATAGATCTCATTATGGAGAGGTGCAGTGCACAAGAACCGTAACTCTGCCGATCAATTTTTTGGAGTTATTTCCCTTTGTTGATTTTCAAACTTGATTCTTGTCCGGAGCATAACTCAAAAAGTATGTTAGGAAGAATCATGAAACTTTACAGGTGGATAGATCTCATTATCGAGAGGTGCAGTGCTCAAGAACCGTAACTCTGCTGATCATATTTTTGGAGTTATTGCTCTTTGTTGATTTTCAAACTTGATTCTTGTCCGGAGCATAACTCAAAAAGTATATAAGGTAGAATCATGACACTTTACAGGTGGATAGATCTCATTATGGGGAGGTGCAGTGCACAAAAACCGTAACTCTGCCAATCAAAATTTTTGAGTTATTGCCCTTTGTTGATTTTATAACTTGATTCTTGTCCAGAGCACAACTCAAAAAGTATGTAAGGTAGAATCATGAAACTTTACAGGTGGATAGATCTCATTATGGAGAGGTGCAATGCACAAGAACCATAACCTTGCCGATCAACTTCTTGGAGTTATTGCCCTTTGTTGATTTTTACACTTAATTCTTAACCTTGCCTATATTACACATACAGACTTGATATCTCACACATAGATACCTCCTATCAACATCATTCACATTTGACCATGACCTTGGACCTTGTGACCTTGACCTTGGAGTTTGACCTACTTTAAAAAAAATTAAACCGGGCATATATCTCATGACCTATTACACATACAGCCTTGATATTTCACACATGGACACCTCCTACCAAGACCTTTCACAATTGACCATGACCTTGGACCTTGTGACCTTGACATTGGAGTTTGACCTACATTTTAAAAACTTTAACCTGGCCGATATATCATGTCCTTTTACACATACAGCCTTGATATTTGACACATGGAGACCTCCGACTAAGACCTATGACTATGACCTTGGACCTTGTGACCCTGACCTTGGAGTTTGACCTACTTAAAAAAATAAACTGGGCCTATATCTCATGTGCTATTACACATACAGCCTTGATATTTCACACATGGACACATCCTACCAAGACCTTTCACATTTGACAATGACCCTGGACCTTGTGACCTTGACCTTGGACTTTTACCTACTTTTATAAAATTTTAACCTAGCTGATATATCATGTCCTTTTACATAATACAGCCTTGATATTTGACCCATGGACACCTACGACCGAGACCTTTCACATTTGACCATGACATTGGACCTTGTGACCTTGACCTTAGTGTTTGACCTACTTTTATAATACATTAACCTGGCCTATATTTTATGTCATTTTACACATACAGCATTGATATTTCACACATGGTCACTTCCAACCAAGACATTTCACATTTGACCATGACCTTGGACCTTGACCTTGAAGTTTGACCTACTTTTAAAAAACTTAAAATAGGCCTATATCTCATGTCCTGTTACCTATACAGTCTCGATATCTTACACATGGACACCTCCTACCAAGACCTTTCACATTTGACCATGACCTTGTGACCTTGACCTTGGTGTTTGACCTACTTTTATAATACATTAACCTGGCCTATATTTCATGTCATTTTACACATATAGCCTTGATATTTCACACATGGTCACTTCCAACCAAGACATTTCACATTTGACCATGACCTTGGACCTTGACCTTGGAGTTTGACCTACTTATAAAAAACTTAAACTATGCATATATCTCATGTCCTGTTACCTATACAGCCTCAATATTTTACACATGGACACCTCCTACCAAGACCTTTCACATTTGACCATGACCTTGGCCTGTGTGACCTTGACCTTTGATTTTTACATACTTTTAGAAATCTTTAACCTAGCCTTTATCTTATGTCCTATTACACCTACAGCCTTGACATTACACACATAGACACCTCCTACCAAGACCTTTAACATTTGACCATGACCTTGAATATTGCAACCTTGACCTTGGAGTTTGACCTACTTTAAAAAACACTTAAACCAGGCATATATATCATGTCCTTTTACACCTACAGCCTTGATATTTCACACATGGACACCTCCAACCAAGACCTTTCACATTTGACTATGACCTTGACCTTGGCATTTGGCCTACTTTTAAGAACTTTAATCTGGCTATATTTCATTTTACTTTTACATATATACAGCCTTAATATTTCACACATAGACACCTCCTACCAAGACCTTTCATATTTGACCATGACCTTGGACCTTGTTAACTTGACCTTGAACTTTGACCTACATCAAATACAGGCACTTGAAGGGGGCATATATGTTTTACAAACATCTCTTGTTTTGAAATGTGTCGTGCAAAATTTCCTTGTGGTAGACGATATACTTTTCGAGATATTCAAAATTTAAAAGTGCACACTTTCTTTTGGAACTGAGTATAGGCCTAGAAGGCCTAGATCTAGTTCTTTAACTTTTTTACATTGTTACGATGAATTTCATTAGACAGCATGACTTTATCTAGCTCGCTATAATGTCAGTATATGGCGGACAGGCCACATCACTTACAAAATGACGGCGGTCAATTTACTGTTTCTGGAATCATCTGAAAATCTTCTATTCAAGAACTCTTGACTGATTTCCTATCAAACCTCGCTAGAAAAAGTAAGGTGTGTATCGGTTTCGACCTTTCATTTGTCCAATTTAGATCTAATACATGTACTTTGATTTTTCATTCCAGGCGAAGGAGAGATATTGTATAAGAACTGGACAGATGCTCAAGTGGCCATTGAATGTCTTAGGACTATTCGATGGCCGACAGGAGGGGGCGTGGAAGCCTGGGTATGCCTAAAGCACAACTTTATTATGCCACCTTTCGAAGAAAATGGGGGTATATTGTTTTGCAAGTGTCAGTCGGTCAGGCGGTCGGGCGGTAGGTCGGTCGGTCGGTCCGTAGACCAAAGCTTGTTCGGAGCGTAACTCGAAAAGTAGGCCTATTAAAGGTAGAATCATGAAACTGCATAGCGTCGGTGCTATGACAAAATGGCGTAACAAATTAGTTACGCCATTTTGTCAATTTTTTTTTATAAATGCTTTCTACTAAGTATGTAGGAGCGCATATCCTGTCAAAACGGCGTTTTTCTACGCCTATTAGAACCCTTTCAATTATCATGTGACAAAATTGCGTAACTCGATTTAGCTGACAAAATGGCGTTATACGTAGACAAATTTACACGAGAGTAATAGTGAGTTACGCAATTTTGCCGGCATATTTTTTAACATTTTTTAAAACGGCAAAAACGTTTTTGGCTCTCCTGAAAAAAATGGTGTTCGAGCAAAATTTCTATTACGCCATTTTGTCATAGCACCGACGATAGGTAGATAAATCTCATTATGGAGAGGTGCAGTGCACAAGAACCGTTACTCTGTCGGTCATATTTTTGAAGTGATTGCCCTTTATTTCTAGCATCTAAAGGGCTATCTTAGCACAGGCTATTTTTCAGAACATGCTATTTTTAGCAAGGATGTACTTCCCTAGATCGCTTCCCTTATAAAAGGAGATAATTTTTCATGTGAATTTTTTCAAATATTTTTTAATTGTTCAAAGAAATTAATGTTTTTTTTTTAAATCAATCATGCAATCCTTAAAGTTAATTATGAGCTATCATATGGTATAACAGTTTTACTTTGCATTGATTACAATTTTTGCCGACAAAAGAAGTATAAGGGAATGTATATAAACTGCATGAATTTTGAGTATTGATAAGTAACTATTCATGTACCTGAATTAAGGTAAAATAATTCTAATGCATATCTACTATTGTCGTACATTTTCGACACATGTCGACAGTTTCCGTATCAGTATAGTATCTATTTTTAACAACAATATTGCTAAATATTACTTCCCTTTGTAAATAAAATTCCCCAAATATACCCCGAATATCTTTTTCCGGTATGATTCTCCGTTTAACATCAATTTTTAGAGACATTTTTCGTGTATTTTATATGATTTTGATTGATATCATAGTTTGTATGTGATTAGAAACGTTGATACTTAATGAAACTCCCTATTAAAGAAACAAATTGTAGTATGTATAATATTCGTTTCTTCCTTTGATACTGGTTAGCTCAATGTACCGAAACACCCGACAGTAGAAGACACATACATGTATTCTAATGAAATCTATGATGTGGTGATCAAACGCCTATCGTTTGATAACGACGCGTGGATGAGATCATCATTGTTAAGACATTTGCACTCGATTTTCATCACTTCTTCGCCGGCGATCCTTATTCAAATGTGCAAACTCGTTGTCAGTTAATTGTAACATGGTTTGATCCGTGATTTGATCCTTTTTTTAGATTCTTTTTCCATTTAAGTCCTTAGATTCAATATGCAATCCAGAAGAAGTGGTATAACGAAGCTGTAATAGACTATAAAAAGATTAAGTACAAGTTTGTCTTTAGAATTTGCATTACTTTTTACAAATAGCGATGTTCAATTGGTTACTAGGTAAAGGGTTAAAATGGTGAAAGTCATACGAAATCACAACTGATATGTTATCATTTGCCAACTTCTGAAAGTCTAATACAATGTTTGGGTTTTAGTTATAAGCATATAAGTAAATATGGGCTACGGTTCCCTTCATTTGGGGCATTGACTTCTTTTGGGAAAGAAATAGTGCGTTCGAAAGTATGAGGGCACTAAGAACTACCTTTATACATTTTTAAATTTTGACGGATAAAATGTACATATGTGGATTTTATCGTGTTCCTACACATATAAGAATAATTTTGATATCGGTTTAAGAGAGTGCATGAACTTATTTCTGGCACTATCACCATTTGTTTCAGAGGCATAAATTTCAAACTAGGAAATAAAGAGGCTTTATTTTTAAATAAGCACGCAATAATTTAACAAAATATCTCTCATATGCGCACAATGGTCATATCATTTCACATCAGACGATGGGTAAACATGTTTTTGATAATAAAAACGAAAATCTAGACACATTTAATGTGTTTATGTCCAAAATTCAGATATTTTTTGCTTTGAGTGGTGGCCGCCATATTGAAATTTTGTAAGTTGGGGGTGGGATAAGGGAAAATCAAATTTCTAGTAAACCTCTGGACGAATTTCTGTCATATTGCACATATAGATGTCTAATATAATGTACTATAAGACAGAAGTGTCTGTCACCTCAATTTCTAAAGTTGCCATTAGGCGTATTCTACCTTAACATTGATGTTCTACCTCCTTCCCTAATTAGGCTTGGGTTTGACGAATCCTCACAGGAAAGGAATGGGCAAATTCTGAGATATAGGAATATATGTTGTGTTATCAACATCTCCATTTGCAGCAATTACATTATGATCCATGCGTTTTTATACACAGATTTTTTCTATGCAGCTCAACTACTTATAGAATAGGATGGTTATTTACTTTAGTTAATTGGCGCTGGCATTATCATAATGGTTTTGTCAAGTTTTAAAATGAGAGTTGTCGAGCCCGGATAGCTCAGTCGGTTACGTCGGAGTATGTCACTGAAAAAACAAACAAACAAAGAAATATGGGGTGGGGTTAGTCATAGCTAGGAATGACTCTCTCAAAGGCGCGTACGGTAAAAAACCTTACTTTTAAGTGGGCCGTTTCATGTAGATCTATTTTCTTTTCCAAAAAGTCATAATATACTCAAAAGAAAAAGTTTAGTCAGTATTTTTGATGGTCAATTATTGGGCCAAATTATAACATATCAGTGTAAAATTTCACACAATATTTGTTCAATCAACGCTTAAAGTGACATTTCACATTTATTTCATTTTTTAAAAGTATGCTTTGATGCAAAGATTGTTTATTCTAATGCGTAGAAATGCTATCAGTTTTTTGAAGTTGTTATTTATAAGCGAAAACCATTGAGAAAAATTGAGACAGAAATGACAAATTTTCTATAAATTTGAACTGTTGTCCACAACAATTTGTTTAATTTTAGCACAAAAATATAAATTTCTCGTAAACGGTTCAATATTTTGACTTGAATTGTTCAGAATTTTCATTAGAAAAGATGCTCTTTCCGATAGAATAGAAGTAGAATTTGTGTAAAAATAAATGTGAAATGTCACTTTAACAAACATCTTCAAATAATGTTGCTAAATTTTAGTTTTTATGTTTGTGCTAAAAGAATTTCAAAATGTGACAGGTGCACTTGCTGCAGTTAAGGCGCAAGTCTTTTTCCTGTATAAATGTATGCAAACCAAAGACAATAGCCTAGATACAAAAAATCCACAATAAAATTGGTACCAGCTTACATGATTTTAGCACCCTGGCTTAATCAATTTGGCCAAAAATGACAATGTTAGAAACCATATACCTTACCTACAATCTCTGGCGGTTTCCTACAGTTTGAACTTGGCAAGCACTTTCAGTTTTAAGCATTTGTGTAGTTGTTGTCAAAAATGGGCACATGCATGAGTTTATGGCCATTGATACCTCTGAAAACAGCGTATCTGGAATAAACGTTAATTGTGACGTCATCAAGTTACGTCACGTCCAAACTGACAAAAAACATTGAAAATTGACTATAATGTAACCAATTTGTTTAATAATGACAGTTTGTTTAAAAAAGTCTGTCTTTTACTTGCCTGGCCATTTACCATAGACAGCCAGATCTCGGGCATTTTTTGACAAGTATCTATTGAATGTCAGTTATTTTTTCTAATTGTCTGTCTACAATAAATAACTTTTTATCAGTGGTAAACCAGCTACTGGTCCTGATAGAACGATTTCTTGAAAACACAGTAAAATGCTAGGAGCAACAGGTTGGGTGCGTAAGTCACCATAATCTACTGTAAATTCCATGAAAAAAAAGTTTGTTTTCTCACCCACAAGAGACTTCTATTCTACCAAGAAATGATACAAAGATCGATTTTTCATGTCAATGACCAGGAATTTAGACTCTACAAAAAGTCACTCCGGAAGTTGTGACTTTTCAATTTGACCCCTTTTGGAATGAATTGTCGAAAAGAATGTTAAGTAAAACATGGATGCCAATTGAATTTCACCGACTTGTTCTAAATTGGTTGAAGATTGTTATGAGTAAAAATTTTGGCATTGTAAAACGTTTAGACAAAATTATTGACCAAAAACTTTATACTGACTTAACTTTTTCATCTCAGTATATTTAGCCACCACATTGACAATGGTTTTAAAAATGTCTTTTTTGCTCCCCAAAACAAATTAAGGGATCATGAAGTCATCTCGTTGTCCATCCGTCCGTCCGACTGTAGTCCCTAATAGAAAGGGATTGTAAAGATAGTGAGACAAAAGAAGAAATTGTTGATAAATAGCAATTCCTCCTTTTGCCTTGATATTTTCTTTGCTTAATTGTACACATTTAATGTTTGTCAACATCCTTTTTATGATCTGTAGATACATTTAATTTGTAATCACGTGACTCAGAATTTCCGATAATCTTCAATATCTTTTTTAATATTAGACCAATTTGAATTCGGTTTGGGACAGAGAATGTGGAAAAATGTCAGGAATGAGCTGGGGGGTGTTGGATTTTTGAAAAATCATCTGATAAAAAAGTTATTTAAAATAAACCAAAATTTTGATTTATCTTCAATATTTTTTTTATCAGTTGATTTTTCAAAAAACCAACACGTCCATCTAGTGCCTGACGTCTGTCCACATTCACTGCTTCAAATCGAATTCAAATCGGTCCAGTATTAACGAAGTTAGAGTTTTTTTTAACTGTCGTATCATGTGATTATACACCGTGACAAAAGGTGATATTGATCTTTAATATAATTATGGTATAATTGATGTACCAAAGTGTTCCAGTAGTTCTGAATACCTTGTAATACATGAGACAATTGACATTACGCAGATTTAACGTTTATCACCTCACTTGAGCTGTTTCCGAAAAATAATTTGGTCTCGTTTTCTTGCATATTTAACATATCTGTAGAGCGATTTAATTCCCTTTGATGTATGTTAAGCTCTTTCCTAAATATGACCATATCTTGCTTAAAGGTTAGTGCCATGTCAAATGAAATATGCAATATTTGGCGTCATATTAGAAAACACTTTAGACTTCTATGATTCTCTCAGATCACACTGCCAATGATGCAGTCAAATCCGAATCCTTAAACTGCTGTCTTAAAGTTACCATTGTATTTAATTATGCTTTTTCAAATTAGCATGGATCTTGATTCTCACAGACTGATCTGGATCGATGTTTTTATCAAATGCCTTAATGGTCCCTTTTCCAGATCTCGATTTTAATCATTTTGACAACCCCTTTGTAAAACTCAAGCGAGGACCCCTCCCCCTCCACACACTTGATCCACACGTGGGTTCTCTTTCTAAAAATAATTATTTTTGTACATTTTCTTTATTTTTACAGATGATTCCAGACGAAAGGCACGAATAAGAAAGTTATAACACAATTTCCTAGCTGAAGTGGGGCTAATTTGACCGTAGTTGTTAGCCATCATAAGACACGTACACAATACCACGATGTTGATTGTAAGACTCATGATTCAATTTTCTGAGAAAGCGGTTTGTTGCATTTACCCCGCCTTACTGAGCTCATTCCTCAGATATATGATTAGATCCCAACCGACCAGAAAAACGATCAGAATCTTTTTTTTTTATTTTTCGTTTTTCTGGTCGATTGGGATCAGTTTTGGGAAAAGTAAAAGTAAAAGGATTCTACAAAATATATGCTATACATCCATCAGACGAAAGAACTCAGAAGGGCGGGGTACATACAACAACGCAGAAATAATAAAAATTATTGTACACATGCTTACAGTCATGTATTGATAAATCGATGATGTTGTTACAGAATCTCGTAACTACGGCTTGAATAAGTAGTTACGAGATTTTATAACAACACCTAATACTATCGTTTGTCCGAAATTACACCAAGGTTTACTTGATAAAATTGAACCCTGTTCTAACCAAGAGGTCTCATGTTATGAAATTACAAAGGTTTTAAATGTCGTTATAAAGCATGGTGCAATATTTCAAGTATTTTCATAGGAATTGTGGTCCGTCTTGTATATTAAAACACGGTGATTTATCAATCTTAACAATACTGTTGTACAAAAATGTCATGTGCATACTTTTTCTTCATTTTTTTTTGTTTTTGGCTAACATTGAATGATACCTACGAATAAGAGGGGGTTAAATGGGTTTCTCCATGGTTGTCTGTCCGTCCATACGCCTGCCTGTAGCCTCATTCGTTTCCATACTCTAGCTCTAGAACCACCTTACCTACATGTAGAACCATGAAACTAAAAACAGTCGATGCCTTTTGCCTAAGGAGGTGCATTTTGTGCCCTTTTGCTTTTGGACCATAAATGGACTTTTTTTAAAATTCGTTTCTGTGCTCAAACATAAGAATCGTTTGACCAAGGATCAAGAACCGTTTACCATGAAACTTTACACAAAAGTTGTAACCCTTGATCGAAGGAGGTTTTCCAATTGTTTTGAGGTCACATAGCTCAAAATTCATTATCTCTATTTGACTTCGTTTAAAATATTTTTTTGTGCGCTAACTCAAGAACCTTTAGGCATTTTACATTTAAAGGGGCACATGCTAGTTTTTTTCAGGGATCAGAGCAACATGGGGACATTCATATTTTTCATTATTGTGTGGTTCATTGTATCATCTATGGCTACAACGAAAGGAATTTTAGCACCGCTGCCAAGTTGTTCACTATATAGCAATGACAAGTTTCCAATAAATGTTACTATACATATAAATGGCTGGTAGGCTAATTATACAAGGACCTGATCTAGAAAGACTAAATGAACTTCATTTGAAATTTTTGTTGAGCCCCAAAGCCTTAAAAGACATTTTCTTAATCATGGCTCAAATGTATTTCATCTACATTAATAAACTGTCGATCACATAAAGATTTAGGAAAGGGCTTATGCCAAGTAAATACATTTCAGTAAAAGAATCTTCAATTCTCTTTATCATTAGGATATCTATAAATTCAGAATGCGTTCAAGATTAAGTTCGTTTTGGACTAATTTAAATGATTGTGAGAGCTTTTTAGAATTATATTAATTAATATATTGTTAAAATTATAATTATGTTATACTGACTCAGATATTGAAAAAGTGGACACACTCTTTGTAGTCTTAAAGGGCGGTTTACACGGTCTGCTTTAGCATATCTGCTTTAGCATGTATGTTTTTAGCACACATGTTTTTTGCGTTCACACGGTATGTTTTAGCACATGTGCTTTTGGTGGAAGTTAGCTGACCTAGGTCAAACAGTTCATTGGTCAGTTGTAGAATGGAGGATAGTGAAATATTATACCTTGTGTGCCTTTATCCTTTTTGCTATCGCAAAACATTGCTGAGAAAAGAGACAGTTAATCGACACCAATCTTCCATTACATACTCTGATCTTAAATATAAATGTCTGTTGAAAGTTCAATGGTTTAGCATGCCAAATGTTATTGCAGATTTTCCACATTTTCTTCTCTTGTCTCAATGTTTTGCCTAGCCATTTCTACAGGAGACGTCAAAATCAGGTCTTGTTTGGGAATGGATTAAAACAAATCAAATTACAATTGTTTGCATAGTCTTGAAATTCCCCATCATAAAGTTTTCAAAAATATATAGAAGTTAAAATCTGGATCAGACTATGATAAAAGTGATGTTTTACTATAGTCAAGATCAGAATGACTAACATAATTAGTCTTTTTGCAGATCATTTATTATCATTATTAACAATAAATATAAAATGAAAAATTGAAATTATTGACATCTTTTTTATAAAACATGTTTGTATAATTTGACTATATTTTTGAAGTCTGATCTAAACCTTGTCGTTTATATTCAACAAAAGATAGTATTTAAGGCAAAGATCAGCAAGATATCATGATAAAGATTAATTAGTTTCATGGCAAAGTATCAAATATAATTACTTAAAAACAAGAACTAAGATTATTGTACTAAAACTATGTTTAGGTAATAATAAAAGATCATCATTTTAACCTGACCGGGGCAGTTGGTAGCGCATCTACCTCTTATTCGAGAGGTCTCTGGTTCGATGCCCGGTGTAACGTAGTAAAGTGACCCCCATAGAATACTGACCCCCCGGTCACTTTACTATATAGAATACTGACCCCTTTCTATAAAATACTGACCCCCCTTGTAAAATAACGACCCCCCTAATTTTATCTATAAAATACTGACCCCCACTTAGTATATTGCTAATTTAACATACACTACATGTTTACATATCACATTCGTGTTTATTATGCTCCTCGAAAAAAGTTTAGGGGAACATTTAGTCGCCATGCTATCCTTCCGTTCGTTCGTTCGTCCGTCCGTCCGTCCTTCCGTCCGTCTGTCTGTCCGTCCGTTTATATACAGTCAGATGTCAGCAACCTTTCTGCCAAATTCAACGAAACTTCACATGTGCAATCCCTGAATACTTTTTGAGTCTGTGCTCTCGAGGTATTGTGATCGGTCGTTGTCCGTCGTCCGTCCGTCTGTCCGACCGTCCGGTCGTCCGTCCACAATTTCTTTGAAAAAATTCTTCTCTCAAACCAGTAAACCAATCTTCTTGAAACTTGGCAGGAATTATCCCTGGGTGAAGGGCTTTCAAAATTGTTAAAAGAATTTGATTCCATTGAAAACTCTGGCTGCCGCGGCATGACAAAAGGGGAAAATTGTCAAATCTTCTAAAAATCTTCCTGTGTCTAACCAGTAGGCCAATATTTTTGAAACTTCACATGAATGATCCTTGGGTAAAGGGCTTTTAAAGTTGTTGAAAGAAATTGATTCCATCAAAGACTCTGGCTGCCGCGGCATGAGAAAAAGGGGAAAATAACCATTTTTTTTAAAAAAAAATCTTCTTCTGCCTATAACCAGTTGACCAATATTCTTGAAACTTCAAAGGGTTTATCCTTGGGTAAAAAACTTTAAGAGTTGTCAAAAGAATCTGGCTGCCGCGGCATGAGAAAAGGGAAAAATAGCCAAATCTTCTAAAAATATTCTTCTGTCTAGCCAGTGGGCCAATGTTCTTGAGACTTCACATGAATGATCCTTGGGTAAAGGGCTTTCAAAGTTGTTAAAAGAGTTTGATTCCATCAAAGCCTCTGGCTGCCGCAGCATGAGAAAAAGGGAAATTAGTCAAATCTTTTAAAATTCTTCTTCTGCCTAACCTGTTGGCCAATATTCTTGACACTTCACATGAATGATCCTTGGGTGAATGGCTTTCAAAAATGTTAGAAGAAGTTGATTAATATTTAAATTATTAGTGCAGTAGCATCAGAAAAAGGGCAAAGGAGCAAAAACTTTCAAAAGGCTGAATTTTTGTTACATTCATTTTAAAAACACAGGAAATAGGGCTTTATTGAAACATTTCTTATTTTGCTGGTCAACGTGTTTAATTTTATCAAGGCAAGAAATCTCAGGTGAGCGACCTAAGGCCATCATGGCCCTCTTGCTTTTGTTTTTGGGTTGGTTTTTTTTTCAAATTGAGGCTGCGTCACAGAAAAAAGGGGCCTTGAGGTAGAAATTAGTGTTTCTCTAATTTTTCTTCATCCAATGAAGATAATTTAATGACATTTTGTTCTTCAGTGATAAATGAGATGTTCTGTAGCTTATATAATTAATAATTCATGTACAAAAATCCTGTCATGTGAAAAGGGGACTAAATGTATAATAACATTGCGTCTAGATCTTTAAGTCTGCCCGAAGCAAAATCTCCACAACTCTTGCACCAGATTGGACGAAACTTCAATATGAACTTCGTGAAATTCTGTCAAGAACATTTTCTCTCTGTTTCTCAATTTGATGCTGTTTTATAGGAAAAGGGGCTTAATTGTAGAAGTTTTTCTCATATTTCTTTTAATCTAGATAGAATTTAATGAAATTCTATATTCGATTAATTATTTTTTTTCATAACTTAAATCTTTATTTTCCAATTGCGGCAGCTGCTTGACGCCTTTTTAGTCTGACTTATTTCTCTAAATTAAATTTTATGGACTTCCCATTATGTCCTCTTTAGCGTGACGGGTTACTTATACCTTCCCATGACAAACACATGGTTCTACGAAGGGGTCCGCACGCTATCTGCTTTGAGCAGGGAGGGACCTTATAATACTACAAATACACACACACACACACATGGTTCTACACTGAAATGTGACATCATAAATCGCTTCGCCAATCGTTGAAGCGTTTATTTGATTGGTCAGAAAAGGGATCACAGAAGATGACCCCCTGCTGGTGCCTGTCAGATTTACTGTCAAGTCAACATAGTATTTTAATCAGATTGAGAAGCCTAGATAACTATCTCGCTATTTAAAGAGATTAAATATTAAAGGGCGACGGTAACAGATGGTCTAATTGCAAAAAATGATTTTTTTTGAAAAAATATGCAAAACTTTTGTGTTGACCACCTCGGGATGGTTAATAATATGCGATTCAGGCAGAGAATGAGCCGAAATTACAAGACAGATAGCTGAATTTAGGGAGAATCCAAGCCTAAATTCAACCCCATCACTGATGGGGTTAGAATTATTTTCAAATTGTTGCGCATGCGCATACAGCGCGGACCATGATTCAAACGAGATTCATACTTAAATTTCAATATGACGTCATCATGTATGTTGTGACGTTATTTAAGAAAGTCGCATGTCCTACTGTTTTGACCTACTTTCGACATCGCTTCATGAATTTGGTATCAAATTGCGAAAAAATGAGTCGTTGCTTCAATAGTTTCTCGTAATCATTTAATCAGGTCATATAAAGCTTAAAAAGTGTACATTTCGTTTGTATTTGACAATTTTTGGGTCCAAATCTGGGAAATAGTAGCTTTAACATAATCATTCTAATATGCAACCGCCAGGTAGGAAAGTGCGTATGGCAGACACACATACATAACTCTGGTAGGCTTCGAACTTACAACGCTGAGGGACAAGTGATTTTTGGTCAAAAACCTTTTAAAACCATTTACCCTTTCCACACAAATACGCATCGGTAGTAGTTCGATCCATGAAAATACTGTACGCCTACTGTGCATTCGATTAAGAACCAATACAGCTCCTCCAAAACCGGATAGCTTAGTTGGTAACGTCGGGGTCTGTCAATCAAGGGGTCGTGAGTTCGAACCTGGCTCGGCATGTAGCCATTCTGACATTTGACAAAAAACATTTGTCTCTCACCAATTGGTGTTAATCATCTAATTGAGAGAGCAGCAGGGAGGTGTGTTTGTATGTTTTGGTAGTACGGGTGCGAGAAATATCAGGAATCCATAGTAGGTGCTCCAGCCGCCGCAATATGGCCATAACAGTTGAAAACAGCGTGGAGTTAAAATCAAATCAATTCAGATGCGATGGAAGCGTCTAACCAGCCAGTTTGAATCGGGTTCGCCCAATAATGAATGAAAAGTTGTGGTCAAAATACTCTGTATGTACGGACGGACGCATGCACGGACGAGTGCCATTGCACCTCTGATGCATATCTATGAAGATAATTATGTTGTACGTCTACCATAGTTGGGTTTATATCAGAATAAGACTTTTTGTGTGTATGTGGAGAGGGGGGTCGGTATTTTATGGGGGTCACAATTCTACGTGAGGGGTCACTTTTCTACGTGTGGGTAGGTCATAATACTATGACCCCCCGGTCATAATATTATGACCGGGGGGTCAGTATTCTATATAGAATAGTGACCGGGGGGTCAGTATTCTATGGGGGTCACTTTACTACGTTACACCGGTGTAACGTAGTAAAGTGACCCCCATAGAATACTGACCCCCCGGTCACTTTACTATATAGAATACTGACCCCTTTCTATAAAATACTGACCCCCCCCCATATAAAATAACGACCCCCCTGATTTTATCTATAAAATACTGACCCCACCTAGTTTATTGCTAATTTAACATACACTACATGTATACATATCGTTTCAAATCACATCCATGTTTATAATGCTCATCGAAAAAAGTTTCGGGGAGCATTTAGTCGCCATGCTATCGTTCCGTTCGTTCGTCCGTCCTTCCGTCCGTCTGTCTGTCCGTCCGTTTATATACAGTCAGATGTCAGCAACCTTTAGGCCAAATTCAATGAAACTTCACATGTGTAATCCCTGAATACCTTTTGAGTCTGTGTTCTCGTGTTTTTTGTTATTTGTTTTTTTTTTTTTTTTTTTTTTTTTTGTTGTTATTGTTGTTGTTTTTTTTAAATTGAGGCTGCGTCACAGAAAAAGGGACCTTAATGTAGAAATTAGTGTTTCTCCAATTTCTCTTCATTCAATGAACATAATTTATTGAAATTGTGTTCTTCAGTGATGAATGATATGTTCTGTAGCTTACATAATTAATAATTCATGTACATTAATCCTGTCATGTGAAAAGGGGAATAAATGTATAATAACATTGCGTCTAGATCTTTAAGTCTGCCAGAAGCAAAATCTCCACAACTCTTGCACCAAATTGGACGAAACTTCAACATGAACTTCGTGCAATTCTGTCAAGAACCTTTTCTCTGTGTTTCTCAATTTGATGCTGTGTTATAGGAAAAGGGGACTAATTGTAGAAGTTTTTCTCATATGTCTTTCAATCTAGGTAGAATTTAATGAAATTCTATATTCTATTAATTTTTTCATATCTTACATCTTTATTTTCCAATCGCGACAGCTGCTCGACGCCTTTTTAGTCTGACTTATTTCTCTAAATTAAGTTACTTCCCATTATGTCCCCTTTAGCGTGACGGGTTACTTATACCTTCCCATGACAAACACATGGTTTTACACTGAAATATGACATCATCGTGACCTAGTTTTCGGATTAAATCGCTTCGCCAATCGGTGAAAAAAATTGGTCAGAAAAAGGGTCACAGAAGATGACCCCCTGCTTGTGCCTGTCAGATTTATTGTCCAGTCAACACAGGATTTTAATCAGATTGAGAAGCCTAGATAACTATCTCGCTATTTAAATTGACTTAATGTTAACATAATCACTCTAATATGCAACCGCCAGGTGGGAAAGTGCGTATGGCAGACACACATGTATACATAACTCTGGTAGGCTTCGAACTAACAACGCTGAGGGACAAGTGATTTTCGGTCAGAAACCTTTTAAAACCATTTACCCTTTCCACACAAATATACATCGGTAGTAGTGCGATCCATGAACATACTGTACGCCTACTGTGCATACGATTAGGAACCAATACAGCTGCTCCGAGACCGGATAGCTTAGTTGGTAACGTCAGGGTCTGTGAATCAAGGGATCGTGAGTTGGAACCTGACTCGGCATGTAGCCATTCTGATATTTGACAAAAGTCATTTGTCTCTCACCAATGGGTGTTAATCATCTATGAGAGAGCAGCGGGGGTTGTTTGTATTTTATAGTAGTACAGGTGCGAGAAATATCAGGAATCCATGATAGTAGGTGCTCTAGCCGCCGCAATATGACCATAACAGTTGAAAACAGCGTCTAACCAGCCAGTTTGACTCGGGTTCGCCCGATAATGAATGAAAAGTTGCGATCAAAACACTCTGTATGTACGGACAGACGCATGCACGGACGAGTGCCATTGCACCTCTGATGCCTATCGATGAAGATAATTATGTTGTACGTCTACCATAGTTGGGTTTATATTAGAGTAAGACTTTTGGTGCGTATGTGGAGAAGGGGGTCGGTATTTTATGGGGGGTCACAATTCTACGTTAGGGGTCACTTTTCTACGTGTGGGTAGGTCATAATACTATGACCCCCCGGTCATAATATTATGACCGGGGGGTCAGCATTCTATATAGTATATTGACCGGGGGTCAGTATTCTATGGGGGTCACTTTACTACGTTACACCGGCCGCGGCAAATACCCTTACTGACAAAAATGTCACCCGTCAATGGTTTGATATCGTGAACCAATGTGGGGGAGTAGCTGGAGGCTCGGTAAGGGTGTTGTGGTAGTACTGGTATGAAAAACGACAGGAATCCATGGTTAGGTGCTCCAGCCGCTGCGATATGACCTTAGAAGTTGAAAACGGCGTAAAACCCCAATAAACCAAACCAAATTAACCCATTACCACACAGTGACTCTTTTTGACTCCCTACAAGATGATGGCTTTTGAAAACATTGTGGAAAATGAAGAAATTGCTTGTTTCTCCATTTCCCACAATATTTTCCATACAAAAAGTGTAAAACTTCATTAGATTTAAAACGTTGTCTGCCACATCTTTGAATTTGGACAAATCTAAAATTTTGTCGTTTGCTAATTGGTTAATAGTTACCTGTAGAGATCCTGTGGGTTTATCATGATTAATGAGGGGCTGACCAGTGTTTGTTTATTTTACTGGTCATATCTCTGGAATCAGAGAGCTGATTGGTCAATTTCCGTCTGCTTTTTCACAAGAAATAGAGCATGCTCTATTAAACCGTCTGCTTTAGCAGATATGCTAGCAGAAAGCCCATTATCTGGGGTTTACACGGTATGTTTTAGCACATCTGCTAAAGCATATATGCTAAAGCAGACCGTGTAAACCCCCCTTTAGGCTGCTTTTGCGAGTTTTTCAATGAAAAGCAGCGTTATGTTTTACGTTCTACGTACCTGGACCAATGCACGTGTTCTGGACCTCGTGCATATGGCTATGGTTATATAAAATTACCGGAAAAGTACAAAATACACTAAATAAACCAATTGTCTGCAACTTTTATATACTTTTAGTTTTCAGCCTCTGTTGGCTACACGTTAACCCATTACTACACAGTGACTCTTTTTGACCCCCTAAACAAAGGGCTAGGGAAAACAATGTGGAAAATGAAGAAATTGCTTGTGACAAGCAATTTCTTCATTTTCCACAATATTTTCTACACAAAAAAAAACCAAAAAAGTTTAAATTACGTTCATTTGAAATTATCGTCTGCAACTTCTTTGAATTTGGACCAGTCTAAAAATTCGTCATTCAGGAAAGGATTAAGCAAACGTCTGATGATGGTGATTTTTTTAGTCGAATATATACCATCATACGGTTAACCCTTTCCAAAACAAGACCCATGGGGCCCGTATTACTAACGATCGTACGTTTGATTTTTGCATAATTACTTGTAGTCTGGTTCCCTGTCGTACTATGTATTTTAGTACGTCAGGCACTCACTAAACATGGCTGCCCCCAGTGGTGTAATTTAATTACAATGATAAAGAGCAAAGTTCTTTAATTTTGTGAGCAAAGAAGGGTCATTAGAAGAGTAGATACAGGCGCGGATCTAGGTATTTTTCCCAGGGGGGGTTTCAACCAATCTTTAACCCCTTTTTTGTCACACTCCAGGGGCGTCAGGGGTTCACTCTGGATCCACGCATACAGATAAATGTCATACCATGAAGGACTTAAGTGTATCAACAGCTTGTGGTGGCACACAGGGACGAATGACGCATCTATTTTGGGACATAACCAGTATTTTTTTTGATAACCGCCATTTTCGTCAAATTCCAGGGGGGCCACGACCCCCTGACCCCCCCCCCCCCCCCCCTCTGGATCCGCGCATGAGATAGGTTTCGGTATATTTCTAACTCTAGCAATAAAAGTTTTACATGACCTCAACGCTAACCCGAGATAAAACGGTTTTAAATTATGTACATAAAAACTAGTTTTTTCCTAAACCGTTCTAGAAGACAGTAAAGCTGTAAAATTATTCATTTTGGTATATATGAATTTCCGAGATAGGAAATACTTTTAATTTTCTTTTTTTACGTTTCTTCTAATAGGCATAAAGATGGAATTTAATTACCACTACTGTGCGTTTGGGACAATTTATTTTTCAACGTGCATCAGTAACATCAGTCAGCACCACAACAGAGAAAAATAAAAGATCCAGAGACGAGAATTAAGAATTGATAATTGAATATTCATCTAGCGAATATATTGAAGCAATAGATGAACTCAACGAACACCTACGCGCTGAAATGACGTGTCTAAGAAATGCTGGACACTTGGAAATTTGCGTGGCGCTTCATAGGCTCTTGTCCACGAAACAGTTTCCGTTGAACAATATTGCATTTTTGTTATTTTTGAACGTC
The DNA here is from genome assembly GCA_963680895.1 of Fragum sueziense. Taxonomy (NCBI): domain Eukaryota; kingdom Metazoa; phylum Mollusca; class Bivalvia; order Cardiida; family Cardiidae; genus Fragum; species Fragum sueziense. The sequence goes on along the minus strand of OY804603.1, from coordinate 21,258,755 downwards.
TGCACATTGTTTTCCACACCAAAAAAGCCATGGTGTCAATTAGATATAGTTCTGTAGTAAAATGATTTTGGCATATTGGATCTATGATGTTTCGATAATTTCCCAGTTGAATATTTAAGCCTTTTCCAAACAACAAATTGTAGACCAGTCGTATTTGAAAGCTTCTGACGACAACCAAATGAATGTTTATCAATTTGATTTTTTCTTCCTGTATCTTAATTCTTTCCCAAACAAGACCTGCTTTTGACCAAAATTGCATTGGAAACGTTGAGAAAAAAAAAAGAAAATACTGATAATCATCATTTTCTAATTTTGCCTCAAGGTTTTCTGTGCTACATAACACATAGATACTTTCTTTGTGAACACCAAATTTGTTGTATGCAACAGCTTTCAATTTGGTTCACCCTTGAATATTATTGTTTGGGAAAGGGATGTTGTTTTTCCTATGGCTTTTTTATACTGGCATAAAACAATGTCTTGTTATTGAAAGGGTTAAAGTGCTTTCGGTAGGACGAAAGATTTATTTTGTGGATAAGTCTTATTTATATTACTACATGTATCATGTAAGTCGGTATAGTCCACCAAAATTAACCTGGGGTAACTTAATTGTCGTGGGCGAAGTTCGTTTTGTCATTACTCAATACATATGCAGATGTCACGGATTAGTGGTGGTGGACTATACTAGTATAGTGTACCATAATCACACCTGGGCAACTTTATCTTGGTCGACAAAGTCTGATAGTGTACCAGTCTGATAATGTACCGTCTGTCGAGCGAGGTCATTACATATACCAATGCATCGGCTCAATTTGTTGCGCTATACTAGACCGACCCTTTTTAGACATGATCCGGGGCCGTTCTGTGGACGCAGAATTGGGTATTCAAACAATTACATAATTATCCAGTGACACTAAATTCATTTTTTCCTAGAAAATCTTTGACACCCTAGTCAAGTTGCGTAATAGTTTCTAGGGGAGACCGGGGCTATTTCGGCCCCCTAATTTCGATTGCTCATATTTTGAATTATATGAAAGTTATTTGGGCGTGATTTATATATTTAAGTTCGACAGGCGAAAGCCTTTCAAACTGCGTCTGTCCTTTTTATATTTTTCTTTTCAATAAAGAGAATTTCAAATTTTAGAGTTTTGATCGTGGTGGCCGAACTTGCCCCATACATGGGGCAAGTTCGGCCCACCCTTGGGGCAAGGTATGCACAGACCTATAAATCCTTATATTTGATTTTTAGACTGTTTAAATTTAATGGAATCTGTATACGACTTCCAAATAAAGGTATAAATTGAAGAAAAAAAACATTGTTATAACAGTCAAATCATCCTAAGTAAGGGGACATTCGGGATAACAAGTAGAGGCTGGGGCAAGTTCGGCCTGTGATTTTGAATTTGTCCATTTTTTACATTTCTGTTAGAGCTATGTCTGAACAATTGATATATTCGGAGTCGTCAAGAAATGGCAATTCTAACAGCGATTATTCTTTTTATTCATGGGTAAGTTTGGTGGTGGCCGAACTTGCCCCAACCCCAAAGGCCGAACTAGCCCCAGACAGACCTGGTGTCAACATCACGCCATATCTTCTTTTAGATCACATGAACACTTCATCTTTAGTTTTAATATGAAAGAGGACTTAATTGTCATCATAAATATACAAAAATGAAATCTGAATCCTGGCGCATATTACTATAAATTAAAACTTACATAAATGTGGAAAAATACTGAAAGTGTTTAAAAATCAGAATCGTGTTCTAAATTCTATTTTTTTGTATTAAATTCGACCAAAAACCTTCTGCGAAAAGCTTTCGTCATGAGTGACATTAAAATCCGGGTCAGAGCTCTCTATCTCTGTCGACAGGCTCAAAAGAGCCACTAGCCGAACTTGCCCCGGGGCCGAAATAGCCCCGGTCTCCCCTACAACAATTTGTGGTAAATATTGGGAGGAAAGAAGTACGAGTAAATTGTTCTCATTCCTAATATTTTATCTTTTTATTACATGTATATTATTTCAATTATTTTACTGTCTATTGATGATTAAATTGTATTATATGAAAAATATTCTTTATATTTTGATCAGTCTTTCTAAAGATGTTTCCTGTTACAAATAACACTCGGTGGTTTTGATGTCCAAATTAAAGAAAGTGTTGACATTGGTTGAAATGAAGTAAATGATGATTATCAGTAAGTTCTCCTTCACAACATTTCACACTATCACTTTTTTCTGTAAAACTAATGAAGTCCCTGATCAAAACACGGTACATCGGCTTTTATCACAACACACAAGGGTGTCTAATTAATTTCATTTACGCTTTACTGGTGCGAAAACAGGAATTCTGTGACGGGAGTTCGGATAAATACAAATAGGGGGGTTCGTTTCCTAGTATTACACAAAATTTGGAACAGAATTTCTGCATGTAAAATGAAATAATCAGAACACAGGTTGGGGTCCCCCACCCCTTCTGGACCCGCCTCTGCTTTAGGCTTTCCTCGCAACATTATTAAATCAGAACATAACAGACACTATAGCAATAGAAAAACACATTTTCCTTTAATTTCCTGAAAGGCTGAATTTGAAATATCTATTCAACAACAACGTGGATTACTCGGCTAAACTTCAGCCATGGATGCAGTATTAATAAAACTATAACTTATTAGCCCTTTCCCAAACAAGGTAGTCGAAGACTGCTTAAATGTGACAGGAGTTTCAGATGACAATATAATGCAATCTCGTGTAGAAGTCGCCATAGCAAAGAACTTAACAGAAAATGAGGAAAAAACTGGTTACAAGCATTTCTTCGTTTCCTTTGATGTTCATTCTTTTTAAATTATAGAATTATACAAAGTTATGGTCAAAGGGATTCACTGTTTGCTGATGGGTTAAACAACAACAAACCCTCGAAATAAAGATCAACCAACGGTAGTCTGATAAACCCTTCCCCCAACACCACCTGAATTTGACGTCCATTCAACAACTATTTTGTGACAACATTGAGTCAAAAGGAGGTAGTGCTGATATCAGAACTTTCTTCTTTTGTCTCCATGTGTTCCATAATTGTATATTAATTACAAATCAAGTATCTATTTCGTCTTCTGAATAAATGCACAACATTGCACTATAAACAAATGCATTCTTTCTTTTGCGTGTCGGTATATTTTCTACTCTGACATCGTTTATTCCGTCGTCTGCTACTCGTGTCTGTAAGATTTCACTGTTGAGGAAGGGTTACATATAAACGGTAGCGTTAAAGCTACTGGTCAATTTGCAAAATGAAAAAAAATGAACAATTGTTTAAATATGTTGTGCTGGTAACCTTCGACCGATTGAAATCGTTGTAGTGAGTAATGATCCAAAATACGGCAGAAATTGCTGAATTGAGCGAAAATTCTTTGTTAAAGGCAGAATAACACTAAAACATCTTGCAAATTTTCCGAGAACTTCGTACAAATAAATAAATATAAATTATTAAAACCTGGTCTTTAAATTGCATATATGCCAAATCTTAGCTTTCTACCTTGTGTATTGGCTTAGATGTCGACGGATTTAAAACCCCATGATTTGTTGTCCCGGAGATAATATTTACAATAATGGAACATATGGGGTTTTAAATCCGTCGACATCCTAGCCAATACACAAGATAGAAAGCTAAGATTGGGCATAGATGCAATTTAAAGGCCATATTTTCATAATACATATTTATTTTGTACGAAGTTCTCGGGAAAATTTGCATAATTTTAAGTGCCATTCCCCCTTTAACCCTTTGTCGTCTATAGTCAGCTTATCAATTACATCAAAAATTGGGGTACACTTGTGAAAAAACGTTACTCAGTGTACTAAACGGGAAAAAATGTTTCTTGTAAACAAACATATACCATCGGGATCCCGTTATTTTGTTCTTTAAACCATATATATCTTTCGACTGAGACAACAATAACTGGCATTTTATTACTGTAATGTATGCATAATACAGCAAAAATGACGTTGTAACTTGTAACACTTTGCATCGAAAGGAACAAATTTAGGCGTTTTGCGAATACTTATCAAAAATGCGCGAAATTGCATCACAGAAGAGCGCGAGTACCAGCCAAAATATGACGGCATTTTGACATTGACGGTGTCAACCGGCAGCAAGGAGTTGGCGAAAAATGACACCGCTAAGTTTTGTAACTTTACAATTAAAATTTAGGGGTCAACTTTTAAAACATTGATTAAATTAATAATCTTTTAAGATATCTGACGAGAATGACGAGATACATTTCAACTATTTTTCAATCTACTTAAATACGAACTCGTATTTACCCGCCTGTCCGTTACGTCATTAAGTAATTTTAAGGGGAGTAACCATACTTATTCTTTAAAATATTTAATTGCAACACATGTAATTCTATTGTTTTACGGCGTTTCATAAATGTCCCAGTCACGTAAAATACGCATGCAAATACGATAGTATTTTTTAAAGCAGCGATTTTTGCCCTTGTATTTAGAATTGTCCAAAAATAGGTTGAAATAAAAATACATCTGAGTCATATTTACGACATGCAAAATTTCATAATGATTATGCGTAAAATAAAGCAATGCTTGTTTTTGAAGCAGCGTTTCAAAAATGTCACAATTTAGAAAAGTTACGTCAACGTCATTTGCAGGTGACGTCGCATACGCTTGATAACCCGAAAGTAGTTTTTCAAAGGAGCGAATTTTGCCCTTGCATTTTTAAATGACCAAAAATAGCATGTATTAAAATACATCTGAGCCATGTTTACGGAATGCAAAATTCCGTTATGATGTGTGTAAAATAAAGCAATGGTTGTGTTTGAAGCAGCGTTTCAACAATGTTCCAATTTAGAAAAAAAAATGTTAACGTCATTTGCAGGTGACGTCGCACACGTTTCAATAATTGTGACCAGTCTTGAAAAATCCCGGTCATCAATGAATGATACGCTGGTTATATACCAATATGTCTATTGGAGAATCATTTTCTTGATATAAATTGTTTCTGTATTTGTGAACTTGTCTGTAGGCCTATATAGTTTTACATGGACCTGAAACACCGGAAAGTCCAGAATTTCGACAGTGATTTAATGAAAAATGCATCCATTTTTAAGCGTGACGTGTAACATAAAATGCATAATTAAGTACCACTCCATATAAAAATCAGCCATTTCCTGCATTTTGACGGTACATGGTATTTAAAAAATATATCAAGTTTTCATCAGAAATCGAAGCCATTTTATGACGATTACAAATGTGTTTTGTTACTTATTTGCTTTTCATAAAATTTCTGATTAGATTTTCTCTATTTTATATAGATTAAGATCGTTAATAGTTTTGTTGCAGTGCCCGTACCAGCTTATCTTGAAAGACCAATTAGGACAACCAGACACATGCACACAGCATCCTTCAGACAGATCCACACAAATGCTTCCTTCTTTAAATATTCTTTCTTTCCATAAATGACACGCCCAAATTCAGTTTAGAGGCGCCACTAGGGTCTGAAATGGTCGAAAAATTCATGTCATCAGATTCGTTTCCCACACTGATATCTGAAAACAAGTATATCTGACGTTACATATTTCGATGTTTTTGGATGCAAAACGATCTTTCCATTGGAATTGTTGAGCATTGAAAATGGGTAGTTTCAATTACATTTTTACGAATATCGGGTATCTTTTAAATTAGAATATGAATTTCATTAGAGGGAAAGACAAACTGCTTCGAGTTGTTTATCAATGCCAATAATCTAGTTAACGATATGCCGTTTAGATTTCAGCTTCTGACGTGTCCATCTCTACAGAATTTTAAACTGAAACAAATTAAATTTCCATTACCAACTTGAAATTTCCGTTGTATGTATACTTATGTCTTTTGTTCTGTCCTCCAAACGTGTGGATAGAATAAGTATAATCTTTTGTGATTAAAGGGAAGTATCAATGCGCGAGAATCTCGAACTATATTGAACTTGTAATATGCAATGAAATATTTTAGTTGCATTAACTGTAAAATACAACCGTACGTTTTCTGTAACAACGAGCACATTATTATGAGAAAACAATATCAAAGATGACTTAAAAACATAGCAACTTCAAATTGGTAAAATCCGGTACCGAGTATTTACGCTTTTAGTGCCACGTTTGAGACATGTACAGCTGCATTTACCTTACTAAATTTCCGTTACCAATTGGTAACGGAAAATTTACTCATTGAAAATAGACTTTTCATGATTAGCTCTCGCAAATTTATCTAGAATACGCCAAAATTCGTAGGACATGTGTATTTTACAGATATTTGTCAGTTGTAGAGGTAAGTGCATAGTGATAAACATTGCCGAAATGCCACGTGAAAATGCAAATACCGTTCCCACTTTAATCAAAAGAGTCCCATCCGAATGTCTTCCGCACATAGATGTTGTGTCAGAAACGATAAAAAGACGTATCTGGGAAGGGAAAGATGTGAACTTAGCCTCGTTATTGCTTCCCAAGTCCGAGACTGCCACTTCGGACAACAATATGACTACCAATGGCAATATAACTATCAATCTTAATAATACTCCGGACCCTCGGCTAAATAAGCAATTGAACATTGCCGAATTCATAACGGCCTTCGGAAAATACAAGAGAATTATTTCATCTAAGTTTCCTTCACGTCGAGAAGAATTGGACATATATGAGGCCAACATCATCGAGATACATAATGTGTACGGTAGTAAATTTTATGAATACCATAAACACTTCTCAGCTAGAGCAGCCTCAGCCCAAAGTTGACTGGTCATTAACCGACAAAACTTTATTGGCCATGGTAATGGGAAATGCACACGTTAACTCTTGCAATAGCTGCAACTCGTCTATGCATTCGACCGCGTTTTGCCCCCAAACCCTGATGGAACCCACCCTGCCTGGGAACAACTTTCACTCGCGTAAATCTTTGAATGCCAGTTCAAAGGAGGATCGTTATGGCCGCTCAAGAGTAAAAGCTAATGGGACAGAAATATGTAATAATTTTAACTCTGGGAAGTGCACTCGCTTTCGATGCCCATACGCCCATGTCTGCATTTCATGCCATTGTTCAGCCCATGTGGTTTCATCTTGTCCAAAAAAGGATGGGAATAAACGGAATACAGAAGTTTGACTATCATCTTGTAAGACCTATCAGAGTGATTCAACATGTTCAACGCCAATAAACATTAAGCAATTAGAAAAGGATTTAAAAAATCATCCTGACAGACAGTTTGTGAATTATTTGTGTAACGGATTAAAGTTCGGTTTTGACACCATTGATAAAGACACTGACATACCAACAAAAGAATGCAGAAATTTAATTTCGGCCATAAAACAACCTGATAAAGTGGATAATTTGATACAACAGGAAGTTAGCAAGGGTTTTCTTCAAGGTCCTATGGAATTTCCCTCTTTTCCTCAATACAGAGTCAGCCCTATTGGAGTAGCCACAGGTAAATACAGTGGAAAACCCCGTTTGATTGTGGACTTATCTTCTCCCCATGACAATGACCGTCATACCAGCGTGAATGAGTTAATTAACAAGGACGACTGCTCACTTACCTATGTGAAGACAGACGACGCTATTCGCATAATACAAACTTTAGGGGAACACACTGCCATGTGTAAAACTGACATTGCGGATGCTTTCAAGATAATATCTATCTTACCGTCGCAATGGCATCTGTATTAAATGGAAGAACAAGTATTACTTCTACACACGACTTGCTTTTGGTTGTCGGTCTAGCCCTAGAATCTTTGATACTCTGTCGCAAGCCATTTGCTGGATTGCAACAAACAACTATGGAATTAAATACATACTCCACCTTTTGGATGACTTTATTACTTTTGAGCACCCTCATAAATGCGGTGAAAGGAATATGGCCTTACTACACATGATCTTTAACCGCCTTGACATACATATGGCACTTCATAAGACATTTGGCCCTACTACAGTGATTGAATATTTGGGTACAATCCTGGACTCAGACAAAATGGAGTCGCGACTTCCTTGCGACATGTTACAGAGAATTAGTACCTTTCTGTCAGAATTCAGTGTCAAAAAATCATGTACCAAAAGGGAAATTTTGCAGTTATTGGGACATTTAAACTATGCAAGTAGGGTTGTAGTACCTGGTCGGGCTTTTGTGTCTCATTTAATTCAGCTGTCAACACAAGTTAAGCAACTACATCATCACTTAAAAATCAGTACAGAGTGCAGGGAAGACATTCATATGTGGGATAGTTTTTTGGCAAATTGGAATGGAGTTTCCATGTTCCATAACAACACGCATACAATGGCTAGTGATATTGAACTTTACACGGATGCGTCTGGATCCATCGGATATGGGGGTTACTACAGGGGTAAATGGTTTGCGGCACCCTGGTCACCTGATCTTGACAAAACAGTTTTCGGTGATGGGGAACTTTCCATTGCCTTTCGCGAATTATACCCGATAGTAGTGTCTTCAATATTGTGGGGCCGGTACTGGTCCAGGAAGCGCATAATTTTCATATGTGACAATACAGCAACGGTAGCCATTATTCAAAAAGGTCGGTCAAAATCATCAATTGATTTTAACCCTTTGTCGTCTATAGTCAAGTCACGGTAGAATGAGACATGTTTACAATTTTTACACAACTGCGTTAGAGTAGCGTTAAAAGTAAAAAAGAATCAGTCATTCGTATTTTTGATTTTTGATCAAGTGTTTGGATAAACAATATATATGGTTCCACAAGTAGTGCAATTGTGTGTTTTTTCTTAAGATGGTTACAACCCTTGTGATCTTGTAAAATGTATTGTTCTGAAAAACAGGAAACACAGGAACAGGAACTTGATGTGTCTTTTCAAATTAAACAGATTGTCTTCTGTGATTAACCTACAGATGGCACATTCGTGTTTTTTTTCTGTTGGTGGCGGTCCATGGAATGATTCATCTAATGGGTTGGTGATTCTGCAAAATGATAAATACTATACTGAGAGGCAAAAGAAAGTATACACATTTTGTTTGTCAATATCTCTCTTAGGTTCAATCATTTCGGCTCAAAATTTTGTACTTTTTATTCATACCCATAAACCAACAACACAGTATTGATGAATTTTACATGAAATTACTTGACTATTCATACTCTTTCTACATGCCAATTTTGCAAACTTTGCACGTGCGACTTAGTGAAGCATCAACTATTGCCGTTAGTCCGTATTTGATTTCTTTATTCTTTATCCCAACAAATCACAACCTTAAATTTTCTTTAACATTATAACACAATTTTCGGTGGCAGGTAGAAATCTATCAATATGTCACTTTTTTGCATTAAGACCCATTTTTCTACGACGCAGCATGATATGAAAGAAACGTTACACTACATACACTTATTCAGGTGGCTAGGGACATTTTGTGCAAATTTCATCCGAATCCGTCAATAAATTTGGAAGGCGTAAAGTCCGATATCTTGTTTGCATCAAGACCCCTTTTGCCATGACGCATCGTTATACGGAAACGCATTAACCATGTTCGCATGGTTTTATATGACTCGGTACTTTCTGTGAAAATTTTATCCAAATCCGTTCACAAATGTAGCGGTTGTGACAACGTGAATAATTCCATTAATTCATTGAGTCAGTCCCCTTTTTTGATGACGCTGTATGCTATGAAAACACCTTCGTAAAGGAAGAAAGGACGGGTAAAAAGATAAGCAGAGAATGCAACATCAATAAACGACCACATTCGGTGGCGATATGAATACTATATTTATCGTTTTCTTTTTTGAAAAAAACGTGAAATAACTAGAGTGTATAGTTATTTTTGCCTCTCAGTATATAATACGGCAAATTCAGGACGAATAAAGATGCAGAGAAAGAAAATAATCTATTTTGATTAAAACCAATCCGAACTCTTATATGACTAATCCGCATCTCACACTCAACCAATCCGTCGCTTAGCAATATTGAATTCAAAACCAAGCCGTGTTCAGATGTTTTCATGTAGGTTTTGACTATGCAACATGTTCATATGTAGAACCTCGTGGATATATTGGGCCCCCTACAGAAATACAGTCCTTTTAGTTAACAGAATCCAGAATTTAGACAGTACAGATGGTAAGGACATACATTCACATTCCTTCCAACTACAACCCAGAATAATATATCGTTCACCATGCTCGCAGTTAATTAGCACCCTGTTACGTGCTACCACTCGGGCCGTTGCAAACCTCGTGCAGTATCATCGATAAATGGCGGGTTTACTGGGTAGGTCATACTTTTCCCATTTTTTGTTTCGTGTTCTTACGCTTCTCAGCTATATTTTGTAGTGTACTACATGTAGGCTGACCATATAAACTGACACGATTTTTAATATATCATGCCTATTATGATGTAATTATAGTGAAAAAAGTAGAAAATGCTTGTAACCTTATTTCCCCAATGCTTTCAAAGGCTTTATTTGAAAAGAAAGAAGTAACCATGTATAGTATAGTAAAAATATAGAAGGAGCCTTAAGCTTTGTTGAGGAGATTTGTTTTGTTAGCTCCACTGACCGTCAGGCCACTGAGCTATTGTCATGGCAATGTGTCCTCATGCATCTGTCCATCCTTGTGTATGTGTGCATCTGTCCCTCCCCTGTATTTCCAGTGATTTTAACAGGACTTCTGACTCATATTTCAACAATGATACCTAAATAAATTCACATATCTGGCAACTTTCACTTTCAACAATTTGGTCTAAGATTAGCTATTTAGTACTTTACTTACTCATTTTTGGGGATAAAAAATATATTTTTGGCAATAAATTGTCTAATATTTATATTTTATTAGAAAATTTTTAAAAAATATACTGAGAGGCAAAAGAAAGTATATACTTTTTGTTTGTCAATATCTCGCTTATTTGCCATCATATCGACTCAAAATTGTGTACATATTATTTCTATAACTCATCGGGTTTAAATGTACACTTGTATACAAACACTTTACTTCTTGTTGTTGATAAATGGCCTAACACAAACACTTCCTCTTTTGAGAATAAACGAGTTAGGACATAAATTTTCTCGTATAGCTCACGATAAATGGTTTGGTAAATGTTAAAACTATGTATTTGTTTTTAGTGTTTGTATAAAAGTCTACAGTTATAACCGATAGACTATACCCATAGACCAATAACACAGTGTTAATAAATTTCAGCTAAAATTGTTTGCCTACCCATACTGTTGCCACATGCCGATTTTGCAAACTTTGCACGTGCGACTTAGTGGATCATCAAATATTGCTGTTAATCCGTTTTTAATTTCTTCATTCTTTATCACAACAAATTACAACGTTAAATTTTCTCTAACATTAAAACACAATTCTCACTAGCTGGTTGAATTTGATCAATATGTCTCTTTTTTGCAATAAGACACATTTTTCTATGACGCAGCATGATGCGACAGAAACATGACACTCTAAACACTTAGTCAGGTAGCTAGGAACATTCTGCGCAAATTTTATCAAAGTCTGACAATAAATTTAGAAGAAGTTATGTCAGATAACTTGTTTGTATTAAGCCCCCTTTTGCCGTGACGCATTGTAACATGGAAAAGCAATAACAATGTACGCATGTTCCTAGGTGAGTAGGCACTTTCTGTGAAAATTTTATCCAAATCCGTCCATAAATGTAAGAGTTGTGTCAACGTGAATGCTCGCATCAATTCATTGATTTAATCCCCTTTTTAGATGACGCTATTTGATATGAAACACATTTGCAACGGAAAAAGGACAGATAGACCGATAGGCGGACAAGGTTACATAAAAAAACGACCATATTCGGCGAGGTTTGACAATCGTTCATAATCTATTAATCGTTTTCTCAGAAAACATGGGAGAAACAGGGTGTAAACTTATTTTTGCCTCTCAGTATATTAACATTTTATTCTATAAAATACTCTATTTTGACAATCTACAGGAAAAGAAGAAAAATAGAAAAAGTACAAGTTTTCTATGCTTACTTACCCCACCCACTTTTTTAGCCTTGCATCAAATTGATTCACTACAAATCAATATAAGTTTTGTCTTTAAATAATTTGTATTGGTATAACATTTGAATTTGATAAGAAATAAATGCAATTTAATATTGTTTTTGATAAAATGCATGTGCAAAACATGGATTTGAATGGTAGATAATGCATACAAATGCAAATGTTTATGGTATTATCTTATGGAATTTTCCAACAAGCGATGATTTTGAGGATAAAAAGTTGAATACAAGTTCCTTTGGAGTGTTTGCAGTAATTCTAAGGTAATTTGATATTGAGAATCATTAAATAGACTAAATTGTATGCTCTGGAGGAGAGGATTTTGATTTTTGTCTTTTTTGGCACGGTGCCAATTTCCCTACACATTTTCCCTAATTTACAATAAATTTGCCCACTTAAATTTTTGCATAAATTAATTCTACTAAGATACATGTTTCGACTCTAGTAGAGGATTAGTTGCAAAAAGTGTTGACTCATTTGGAATATTTCCATAAAAAATGCCAATTTTTACATTTTTTAAAATATGCAAAAGGAGTCATTTTGTGATGACGCATGCAAGTTCTATGAAAAGTATACAGATATCTGATTAGCAGCAAACAAACTTCGAAAAATAAACCTTTCATATAAATGTAACAAATTAAAAGTTTTGAGGCCATATTTGATGCACTGTAAGCTCAAAAATGTACCAATTTCACCAAAAAGGAGAAAAATATGTAAAAAATCAGTTTTCTTCGTTACCATGGCAACCATGCACAATTTTCAAAAACTAAGTATCAATTATGCATTTGGGGGTTGAAATGGGTTTAAATGCAAAATTTAAGAAAAATCCATGAGATGCCGTGCCGGGCCTTTATGTAAATTTTCTGGTCCTTACAAAGAACTCCTCTTAAAACGCAAAACACGTTTTCATTAACCATACCTTTCCTATTGCCTCGATCGACACCATATTTGGGGACATGTATAAGAAAATGTATACGCTTCACGCCCCAGCAATTTTGTCGTGTTTTCTGTAAATTATCCGCATCTGAACCACCCATTACTAAATGCTCGTGTGTCTCATGCATACAGACCACGTGTTAAATCACTAAGATTTTTTTGTGTACAAATTGCCACTTTGATTTACTTATTGTAAACATACGAGAACAACGAAAGAAAATTGCGTATAAATTGCCGAGGCTTACATTGCCAAAAAGGAACCGATTTTTTTTTTGGCTTTTGGTTTGCGTCGTTTCGCAAATGAAGGTAGATAGACGCTTTAATGTAGCCGAATTGACGGTGCCAAGGTGTATGAGGCGTGTAAACGATACGGGAAGATTTACAGACCTCCCACGTCCCGGTCAGCTGCGTGTAACATCTGTATGCAACATAATTGTATACGTCAACGTCACTAGCGCAACAGTTTTGTGACGACTCAGTCTGAAGCAAATTCTATGGTTGGTAATCGCAGGCGGCCTATACATCGCGACATGGTGATAAATCGCCTGTGAAAACACGAGGTTCGCTGTCGTGGTCCTGTTTGATGCCAGGCTCTTGACTCAACGTGCATTTTGGCATAATCTGAAGTCCATTCAGGCATTATCCGTGGCTTTAAAGGTCATTTTCTGCCCTGTTATGTTAACATTTGTAACATTTACAATTTTACATGGCTATGCATCAGTTTTGTAAGATGCAGGAGATACCATTTTAAAAAGTACTTTTTTGCGTTTTTAAATCGTGTCAGTTTATTTGAGTACCAACATGTCAAATATTAGCCCAAAGAAGTCTCAATCAAAAAAAATATTCAACAATAAAGACGTAATTTCACATATCTTTCTGTAAAATCCACCTTTCCATGCACATTTTAGAAAAACACTAAAGTGAATGTTAGAAACTATATTACAAAATAGAAATCTAGTAAATCATCTAACAACTACTCGTTTGCGAAGACGATCAACTATTCCTTTATAGCGTTAACCCATTTGTACCTAGCGTCCACTTAAGACGACACTGAACTTTATCTGTAAGCAGGGGCTTATGTGTATGTTTATTTCTGGTTCTCATCATTTGTTTGTATTGATAATCCATTGATAAGCAGGGGAATGCTGATCAAAGTGCTCTTTAGCAATAAAAGTATCAGTAAAAGTGAATATTATAAGAGAAGGGAGTGATTTTACCGAGGAATGAAAAGACTTGAAAATAGGTAGGGGAAAATGCCTGTTTATTCCCTTTATCTTTTCCATATTTCTTGTTTCATTATTTTTCTGTAATGTTCCTTATCTGTAGGTTACTGCAGATACAATTTCCAGAGATTTATAGAAGAATATAATTTTGTCCACTAAAGTGGACGCTAGGACTGAGAGGGTGCCTGTAAATTCTTTGTATAGTAACAACATATTTCTAATGTAATGCAGAAAATATACAGTAAACGTGGTTGTATCTATGCTAGAAGATGAAGGAAGATATATTAGACCAATTGTGACCTTGACCTTTGTGACCCTAAAACAATAGGGCACCTCCTTGGGTCATGGACAACAACTGAGTAAATTTTCATAATCCTACGTCAACCGGTTCTTGACTTAGAGCGCGGAAATGAATTTCAAACAAAGTCAAAATGTGACCTTAACCTTTGACCTTTGTGACCCAAAACCAATAGGCACCTCTTTGGGTCAAGGGCAACAACTGTATTAAGTTTCATGGTCCAAGGTCAACCGGTTCTTGACTAAGAGCACGCACACGGATTTTAAACAAGGTCTAATTGTGACCTTGACCTTTGACCTTCGTGACACGAAAACATTAGGTACCTCCTTGGGTCATGGGCAACATTTGAGTTAAGGTATTCACACATTAATGGGCATAAAATTCTACGGGGTGGATCACTTTATTTTTTCAATCTACATACAAAGAGACCCGTTTTCTGAAAAAATAAGGGAATTTGACCGCAATTTTACAATTTTATGACAGATTTAAGATTTATCACACCGATATGAAAAATGGGCTTTTCGCGCACTGAGTAACAGATACTCAAAACTGAATAGAAAGTGGCATTTTCCAGAAGCGTCTTTAATTTATGCACCAAATAAGAGCTTATTAAATATACTACTATAAAAATTACTCTTGACATATTGTGGCAACAATAATATTGGAAAAAAATGCAAAAGTCGGAATGCATAGCAACAAAATTCTCTTGAAAATATGTTTGAAATTTTTTGGGTTGTCATATTTAAAAAGTCATTCTACATTAAGTATTAGTGGGGCCTTTCTAATCAGAACTTGAAAAATATCTACACAGGTGTAGGAAGTAAATACGTAAGAATAGGGAAGTTTCGCCGTCCAAAATTAATAAAAATCGCCATGGTAACACGCCTTGTGAGGTTTTTGACACAAGCAAAGAACATGCTTAATTTTATTTTTCTTTAAGTATCTATCCTTTCGGACATGATTTTGTGAAGAGGTTAAACTGAAAATTGAATTATAATTCACTTACAAATCACCCATTTACAAATCTATTAACCGAATTCCCTACAATTTGGTTTTAGTTGTATAACAACAAGCTATACACGCGTCGACGTCAATTATACAGAACGCGGGAACGACGTCGTATTTTTGGCGGCTACGTTATGACGTCATCAAAACAAATCCTGAACTGTAACTTTTGTTTCAAGATAAATGCATTAAGAGGTTATTTTTTTCAACATTTCATCTTTAAAACTCTAAAATATTGGAACAAATGGATTTAATTATACTAACACAAATAATTTCCCTTGGAAAAATATTTTGAAGAAAATACGGAAAATGTCCACAATCACATATGTCGACATTTGCCGATGATTTTTGACGTTCATTAGTGTGCGAATACCTTAAAGTTCATGACCCTAGGTCAAATGGTTCTCGAGTTAGAGCACGGAAACAAAAAAAAGTATACGGATGGATGGATGGACCGATGGGCGGACAGACAAACAGACTTGGTGAAACCAATATACACCCTCTACTTCATAGGCGGAGTATAATTAACAGATTGTGCTCGTATATTTGCAAATTTCAAGATGAAAACTATAGTTTTAGGGGGAAAATATAAGTCAACATTCATGTACCCATTCGTGCCTAGCGTCCACTTTAGTGGACAAAATGTTTTTGTTCAAAATCATACTTTTCCATTGAAATTTCACAAAATTAAAGTCTAACTTGTTGTTTTCACATGGTTTTCATTGTTTCATCTCTGATTTTTTTTCTAAAACAAAAATTCAGGCATAAATGGGTTAAAGTCAAACAAAGTTTGGTGAGGTACAAATTTATACTATCACGAACAGAACATACGGCTTCAATATGCTACATTCGTGACGGCCAAATCGGCATCAGCGTTCAAGTTTAATCGGTCAGTCTGAACTTAATTCAATTCAGTTTTCTCAATTTAAGAAAGTTGATTGACCTTTTTAATTGTTATATTAATTCTAACGATCACCTTAACATTTTCTCATTATATTGACTGAAAGTTGAATTTTTTCACATAAAAAATATGTGAAGTTACGACTTTGTTGTTGAATAATTTTGTTGTTTGAGGAATATTTGGGCTAATATTTGACATGCAAATATATGGTCAGCCTAGTACACTACAAAATATAGCTGAGAAGCGTTTTAACACAAAAAATGGAAAAAGTATGACCTACCCTGTACACCCGCCTTTTATCAATGATACTGCACGAGGTTTGCAACGGCCCGAGTGATATCACGTAATCACTGGTGGTGAACTCGGACAAAGCGAGGAACATTTTTCATGACCCCAAGGTACAGATACTTCATTGCACATCCGGATTTTTGTAAACAATACACGTGTCATTTTGTTTTTCTTCTCTTTCCGTCTTTTTTCATAGGATGCACTCAAATGGAAGTTACTAAGGTATGTAGATATGATTTATAATACGCACGAAAATATCAGTTTTATCGATCATTATTTTCAAATGGTATAAACGGATTGCAAGTGCACAAAGCGCATATTGAGATCATGTGGGTTGATCTTAATCGCCCGAACGAAATGGTACGATATCACTGTTTATGTTTATCAACTTGCATTGCAAGTAAACAAAAAAGACATATAAATGTACAAATAAAGGCTGTAAATGGCAGTTTTTGGTGTCATGTCATTGAAAATCATTGTGCGGTTTCTTCGTGACAACGTTACAGCATGTTTGCGATGTCATCTTTTCCAGCTACGGTGTTTTATGACCACATGTTTGATAAATTAATCGATTGCACTGGACTTAACGCCACATTTAAACATTTATTCGGTAATATCGCACTGATTTGAGCATCTTGTTTCATCATCATCATCATCATCATCATCATCATCATCATCATCATCATCATCATCATCATCATCATCATCATCATTATTTTTATCGTTACCTTGGAATTTCACCGGTAAGATTTTCGTTATGCCTTCTTAAATTTGGTACAGGTGGAGAATAAGCCATTAAATGAGAACAAAGATGGATCTTGATCAGACAGTGCACATGCAAAGTCTGATCTGGATCCATGTTGGTCGCAAAAGCCTAAATGAACGTTTCCAGATCTATACTGTAATGTTTGTCATTACCATAATCACCATCTGTTCTAAGGAGGATCCACTGTTTCACACATCCCAGGCCCGTACGAACAGGGGGACTCTGGAGCCACCCCCTCCCCCCTCATAGTTGGCAAAAATGCCGAATTTTCATCATTTCACATTTAAAACTTATGGCAAATCTAATTTAGCCCCCCCCCCCCCCCCCCCCCCCCAATATTAGACACTGGCCCAGACAGGGCCCATATGGAATTGCTTTCTACGGGTATGCATTCTAAAGTATACTAACGGGTAAAGTTATCTGTGTGCATTTCCTATTTGATTAACACCTTGACTGCATACGGTACATGAATAAAATTTTACAAATGCACATTTAATCTTTTACTTTCAATAATTGTCAATGTATTACTTTACTTGTTATTACCGTAACAATTCCTGAAAGTGGATAAGGATAACATTCGCGTTTACAAGACATTTTCGAGTGTGAACACCGTTGGTATTTATACATGCTATGCAATTGTCCTTAGAAAACAATAGATGCTGTCTAACCCACTGAAGGTAATGTTGTCAATAACATCGTAGCAAGACTATGGGTATCGCAAGACGTCTGAAACGGATGGTCTAATCCGTTAATCAGCCTCTACTGGTGATATAACTCAACTCAGGAAGCAATCTATCTGTAACGTTTGCCTTTTTCTGTCGATTTCACAGGTAGTCGTTCCGATAATGGTTGTCTTGTCGGAATGACGTCACGTGTAGACGTTGGGTGTGTTGGAATCGTCTCAAAATTGTAGCATGGCAAGTAAATCGAAAACAGTCTAATTAATGGGGTAATTCGACTGTTTTCCATTTACTTGCCATGCTTCAATATCTTGTATTTATTTCGGTACATTTATGAATTATCCTAAAATTGGCGACCATTTGCATTAGAGAAGTGGCTACTTTCTTATGACGGGGAGTATATTTGTGCTACTATAATTAAATCCATTTGTTTCAATATTTTACATTTCTTAAAGATAAAATGTTAAAAAAAGACGTCTCACTACATTTCTCCTGAAACAAAAGTTTACGTTCATGATCTGTTTTCATGACTTTATAACATCGCCGCTAAATAATACGACGTCGTTCCCGCGTTTTGTGTAATTGACGTTGAAGTGCGTATAGCTTATTGTCATACAACTTCTACCCTTTTCAATTTTCAGTTTGACCTCTTAACAATACAATGTCCAATAGGATATACAACTAAAAGCAAAATTAAAATTAGCATGTTTTTGTGTATATTATTATACGCATGGGGTATGTTTCCACGGTGATTTCTGTAATTTAGGAGGGTGGAAATTTCCTATTTCTATATATTTAATTCTTATACCTATGTATATATATTTTTAAGTTCTGCTTTGAAAGGCCACACTAATACTTAATGTACAATGACTTTGTAAATATGACAGTCCAATATTATTGTTGACAGATTACGTCAAAAGTATTCCTTTGTAGTATTATATTAGATAAGCACAACTATAGACATTTCTTCGAAGTGTCACTTTTTATTCACTTTTATTAAGTATCTGTTACTCTGTGAGCGAAATGCCATTTTTTCATATCGGTTTGATAAATCTTAGAGTTGTCATGAAATCTTAAAATTGCGGGAAAATTCCCTCATCTTTTTACATTTATCAATAACTTAAAACCTGAAATGTGTAATGTTAAAGAATAATGTATAAAACAGGAAATTCACACATCAAATTAGATCAACGAAGCAGAAGCGCTTTTTTTTCTCATTTTGTATCAAAATTTTCTGAGCTGTCAATATTGTACATCACCAACAAAATCATTGTTTGGGAAAGGGTTAAAATGATTCACTCATGGGAAAGGATAATGATTCTTTTCCTTTTAAGGCACCTATCAATAGGAAGAACACATGAATAAAAGATATCGGTCATGGCAATCAATTGTGTGCTAAAATAGACTTGGTTACTGTTCTGTTTTTATAAACTGTTGGTATTGGTATAAAATGTCGTAACTACAGCTTCAAACTAGCTCTAGTTGCGACGTTTTACATTTACATTTACGGAATGCCATCGTTTGTCCGAAATTAATCACTGCTTTCTCGATAAAATTGATCCCTATTCAAAGACGAAGCAACGAAATACATTATGTATTTACGAAACAGTTCCCCCAATTAGAAAGGTTTGCAAAAACATTTCATCAAAAGAAGAATAGATCTATACTGAAAATAATTTGGCTCCTTTTTTCTTAATATTTTTCATTCATATTTTCTTATTTAGTACACACATTTTAACTTCTCAACATATAAAACCAATGTATTTTGACATCTAGAGCAGTCAGCTTGACAAATTGGCAGACGGGTAGAAAAACGGACGGACGGGCAAACGAAGCACTATCTATATGGTGGTCATTACTGAAAGCCTTCTAATTGGGGGCTGCAATAAAAGATAGGCCTATTGCTTTGGAAATGATTATTGTATACCATTAATTCGTCTTTGAAAAAGAATAAATTTTATCTACTATATATAGACCTAGTGACGTTTTTCGGACAAACACTAGTGCTTCGTCGGTGTAATTCTAAAACGTCACAAACTCAATTTTATTGAAGCTGTAGTTACGGGATTTTATAACAACACCTACGATTTATCAATATTTAACCGAAAACCCATTCTATTGTTATGACAAAAGTCATTGCAATTCGAATAGCCATTGAAAATGTTCACGGTATCATGAATAAACCGTACAAGTCCCCTTCAAAAAACGTTAACTACGATTTTCACATGGGAAAAAAACTTCAACCCAATAATTAAAATATCAACTTCAGAATCAGTCAGAGAAATAAAATAAAAAAACTTACAATGTCCTCTGAGTGTCTCACTGATTCGTCCATATTGTTTTGGGTGGATAAACACGTGCAAATCGTTGTGTACATGCTCAAACTAGTAAAACTGGTTTTTAAACGCGCATTTAAACATGAAGTATCTGTACCTTGGGGTCATGAAAAATGTTCCTCGCTTTGTCCGAGTTCACCACCAGTGGTAATAGGGTGTGAATTTGTGCAGTAGCATAGGGGCCGACGTCATCATTGGAACCGAATCCTGGCTAACAGAAAACCATTCTAGCGCTGAAGTTTTCCCAGTCAATTACAAAGCTTATCGCCGAGACAGAGCTTCTGGAAAGGGAGGTTGAGTCTTCATCCTTGTGAATAAAAATCTCCAAAGCACTCAACCCGAAGAGCTTAAGCCGGTTACATGTACTGACTGTGAAATGTTATGGGTCCAGGTCACATGTCCTGGTGTGAGCAACCTCTACATAGGTGCTTTCTACCGTCCACCCAACATGAATAATCCAGCCTATCTAGAGCAGCTTGATACAGCCCTATATAGATTCCCACAAACTCCGACATTTGGCTGAGTGGTGATTTCAATTTGGCAGGCATAAACTGGAACAGTAGCAGTGTTGAACCTGCTACTGCAAATACCACTTTCTGTAACCAGCTGATTAATATAACAAACGACATATTCCTTGAACAACTAGTGACTGAACCAACGAGAATCACAGATCATTCCAGAAACATATCAGATTTATTCTTCACCAAAAATCCCACTCTTATAAAAAACATCAAGGTCACCCCTTGTATTTCGGATAATGAGGCAGTTTACATAGAGTCCAGCCTAAGACCCCACAATCTGCCAACGGTGAAAAAAAACTGTCCTCAAATATGGTGAAGCAAACTACAATACCATCCGAAATCAAGTTAATGAACTCACAAAGATGTACAAACAACCAATCCAGAAAATTTGGAACAAGTTCAGGAACACCCTACTTAAGACAATGAAGTCCAACATCCCAACTAAGACAGTGAAAGAAAATCATAACAAGAGGACCAGGATGGTCCTATATCGCTCACCTGAACCAAAATGATATGAGCCATTAACGACTTTAAGACTGAAAACGAACTTATGGTCAATAACGTTGTGAAAATCGAACTCATCCGAGATCTTATGGTAACTCTCGACTTTCTCATTAGATCAGACTGAAAATCGAAACAATCAAAGATCTTATAATCCCAAACATTGTGTCCAAGTTTTGTCTTGATTGATTGATAAATGTAGATTCTAGAGTGTAAACAAGATCAAAAACAGACGAAAATGGCAATTTTGTCAAATTCAAGGGCACGTAACTCTCAACTTTCTGTAAAAAATCAGACTGAAATTCAAACTCATTTAAGGTCTTATGGTTTCCAACATTTTGTTCAAGTTTTGTCTTGATTGATTCACAATTGCAGATTCTAGAGATTAAACAAGGTCAAAAACAGCCGAAAATGGCAATTTTGTCAAATTCAATGGCATATAACTCTCATCTTTCTGAACAGATCAGACTGACAATCAAATTCATCCAAGATCTTAGAGTCCCAAACATTGTGTCTAAGTTTCGTCTTGATTGATCAATAATTGTAGATTCTAGAGTGTAAACAAGGTCGAAAACAGCCTAAAGTGGCAATTTTGTCGAATTCAAGGGCACATAACACTTGTCTTTTTGATCAGATCAGACTGGAAATCGAACTCATCTGAGATCTGATAGTCTCAAACATTGTGTCTAAGTTTTGTCTTGATTGATTAATATTTGTAGATGCTAGAGTGTTAAGACGTAACGCCAAAAGTTGCAGACCAACGTTGTAACACGCATATCGACCGTTTTCCGACGTTAACGTTACGCGAAGGTGTAAAGAAAGTTATAACTTTCCCCAAAACATGAGAAATGACAAATTTTCAATGTTGGCCAAAAGAAAACATTTTCACAATAATACCAATACATGCATACATGAAAATAGCACCGTACAAAATGAATAATCTCAACTATCAATAAATAAACAACATAATTATTTCGTAAGTATTGAAAAATCAAGCTCTAATGAATATTGAAAGTGAATATTTTACACCTGTAAGAGAAATGGAGCCGTTTCATACGCTAAATATAATTTGTCCAGTATGCATATTTTTGTTATTAAGATATTTCTACTTGCGCAAATGTAAAAAATAAATAAACAAATAAAAAATGTGAAAATACTTACTAAAAAATCGTCTTCAAGTTTACTCGTTAGCAGACAAAAGATAGAATATTCTTTTAAACTGGGTCTACAACAAATGCATTATATGTAGGAAAAATGAAACTCCGAGACTAAATGCTGCAACATATTAGATGAAATCAATGAAATGCTTTACTTAAAAAATGTCTTCTATTATCTCAACGTTTTCTTATGCCTTGGTCAATGCTTTTCTTTCTTTTTTCTGTTACGGGTCTCAGATTTTAACCTTAAGTTGCGTAGACCACAAATAGCAAGATAGTCAAACAAACAACGATAAAACAATTGGATCTAGAGCATCGATACATGATCGTAAAACTATGGAAGCCCTGGAGGGTCATTTTGCATTTTGAATTTTGACTTTCTACTTTTGACTTTCGACTTTTTGAAAATGGAAGCACTGGGTCATTTTTGCATTTTGAGTTTTGACTTTCTACTTTTGACTTTCGACTTTTTGAAAATGGAAGCCCTGAAGGGTCATTTTTGCATTTTGAGTTTTGACTTTCTACTTTTGACTTTCGACTTTTTGAAAATGGAAGCCCTGAAGGGTCATTTTTGCATTTTGAGTTTTGACTTTCTACTTTTGACTTTCGACTTTTTGAAAATGGAAGCCCTGAAGGGTCATTTTGCATTTTGAGTTTTGACTCTCTACTTTTGACTTTCGACTTTGCATACACGCCTTGTAGAGAGTCAAAACTCAAAATGCAAAATGACCCTTCAGGGCTTCCATTTTCAAAAAGTCGAAAGTCAAAAGTAGAAAGTCAAAACTCAAAATGCAAAAATGACCCTTCAGGGCTTCCATTTTCAAAAAGTCGAAAGTCAAAAGTAGAGAGTCAAAACTCAAAATGCAAAAATGACCCTTCAGGGCTTCCATTTTCAAAAAGTCGAAAGTCAAAAGTAGAAAGTCAAAACTCAACATGCAAAAATGACCCAGTGCTTCCATTTTCAAAAAGTCGAAAGTCAAAAGTAGAAAGTCAAAATTCAAAATGCAAAAATGACCCTCCAGGGCTTCCATATAAAACGCCATGAATAGTTCTTCACAAATCAACATGACGTCAAATCGTCAAAAACGCGTTTTTGTGACATTTTTAAGACGCTACATCACACTCTATCTCTTCGCTAGTTGAAGAGATATTGACAAATGCATTTATGTTTTGAAATTTTATCCGAGATGTATGTCGAAAATCAATTCAAATTCAAAATATTTTGATTTTCTTAGAAAAAAAGCTATATATGAAAAAATCACCCTTGCATTTGGGACCGTTTTAGTGAAAATGTGACATTTTTAAGACGCTACAATCACAATAAAATAATGATTTTCTTCAACTCCAATCAAGACAAAAAAATTAACTACTAAAACTAGAGCTCAGATGTATGTCCCAAATTTTTTTATATTGATTTCTAATCGCTATTGGAAAAATAAATTAGATTAAAAAATTAGACACACCGAAAAAATCAGCATGACGTCAAATAGTCAAAAACGCGTTTTTGTGACATTTTTAAGACGCTACATCACACTCTATATCTTCGCTAGTTGAAGAGATATTGACAAATGCATTTATTTTTTTTAAATTTTATCCGAGATGTATGTCGAAAATCAATTCAAATTCAAAATATTTTGATTTTCTTAGAAAAAAAGCTATATATGAAAAAATCACCCTTGCATTTGGGACCGTTTTAGTAAAAATGTGACATTTTTAAGACGCTACAATCACAATAAAATAATGATTTTCTTCAACTCCAATCAAGACAAAAAATTAACTACAAAAACTAGAGCTCAGATGTATGTCCCAAAATTTTTTATATTGATTTCTAATCGCTATTGGAAAAATAAATTAGATTTAAAAATTAGACATACCGAAAAAATCAGCATGACGTCAAATCGTCAAAAACGCGTTTTTGTGACATTTTTAAGACGCTACATCACACTCTATATCTTCGCTAGTTGAAGAGATATTGACAAATGCATTTATCTTTTGAAATTTTATCCGGGATGTATGTCGAAAATCAATTCAAATTCAAAATATTTTGATTTTCTTAGAAAAAAGCTATATATGAAAAAATCACCCTTGCATTTGGGACCGTTTTAGTGAAAATGTGACATTTTTAAGACGCTACAAACACAATAGAATAATGATTTTCTTCAACTCCAATCAAGACAAAAAATTAACTACAAAAACTAGAGCTCAGATGTATGTCCCAAAAATTTTTATATTGATTTCTAATCGCTATTGGAAAAATAAATTAGATTTAAAAATTAGACATACCGAAAAAATCTACATGACGTCAAATCGTCAAAAACGCGTTTTTGTGACATTTTTAAGACGCTACATCACACTCTATATCTTCGCTAGTTGAAGAGATATTGACAAATACATTTATTTTTTTAAATTTTATCCGAGATGTATGTCGAAAATCAATTCAAATTCAAAATATTTTGATTTTCTTAGAAAAAAAGCTATATATGAAAAAATCACCCTTGCATTTGGGACCGTTTTAGTGAAAATGTGACATTTTTAAGACGCTACAAACACAATAAAATACAAATTTTACGAAGTAAAATATATTTGAGTTCTCCTTTTCCTCATTTATTTCTCGTTACAACCCACAGTGATTATTAACTTCGATTAGCAATACACAAATATAAACTGGTTGAGACAACCCCTTACGATTACGTAAAGCGAATACACAAACCTAAGTGGGTTGATACGATCCCCGGGTATTATGCAAGCTAACCAGTCGCCATTTATAAACCGAAGAGAACAGTGCGGGGTTTTTACTGTAGCTTTGTGCGTTTGTTTTCTGGACTATTAACAGCTAAGTACCGATTATTTTATTGATAATATCTTCTTTTGTTTACTTTCTTGCTATCGGTACTATTATTTAGTCCTATTCTGTTGGCATTTTTGTGTATTAGTTAGACTTGGCCGCATGCCAACCTTTAGTTTTTAGCTGCTGGAACGAGGCTGGGCTGCAGCCATCGGAAAGCGTGGCCTTGACCTTTCTATTTTTAGTTCTTTGTTTATCTCTCACGAGAACCCTTTCCCGCATCAGTTCTTTGTGTACTTTGTGTGCGTTCGGTCACAATATGTCGACTCAGGTGGTTTTATTTGGACACAGTTTTGTTTCAAGATTTCAAACTTTCTGTGCGAGAAGTGATATAGTGAATTTAGGTCTAGACCAGAATAGTTTTTCTGTTTCGACAATTGGTTTTGGTGGCTTGTCTTTACGACAGAGACGACGATTTAGAAATGTGGAAGACCGACTGTGTTCGGCTGACATTGTAATACTTGATATTGGATCAAATGATTTGGCTAGTTGTACCTACTACCCGGAACAGTTTGCGTTGGACTTGTTGAGTTATGCTTCTTATCTGGTAATTGGACTAGACGTCAAAAAAGTGGTGGTCACACAAATTATTCGAAGGTCAAATATACCATTTCCGGACTACAATTCTCATGTTATAAGAGCTAATACAGCATTACAAACAGCTGTTAACACTACAGACCTCCCCATTTACTTTTGGAAACATCGTGGTATGTGGAATAGTCCTGTTTCCATACTTAATGCTGATGGGATACACTTATCAAACGAAGTGGGTTATCCCAAGTATTTGCGCAGTATCAGGGACTGTATTATACGAGTATCAAATTGGAACTTAGGACCAAAAGCTTGTAAGTAATATCCCCTTATTTCTTGTTTGTGTAGTCTACAAGCAAGGTACGAAAATCAATTGTAAGTGTCTGTGAAAGGTTGAAAGTCACACTACATTGTCTAGAATGAATTGTTAATTCATGCAAATCATGATTTCCTTTTTATATGGATAATGCGCATGGATTTGTGCATATAACTCTTCTTGTTATACAGTACCTTTTGACCATGCTTATGCATACCCCCGAAATCATCACAACTAAAGCAATTCAATTCGGGTACCTAATTGTATTGTATTGGGTTTTCACCAATATCTCGATAGCATGCATTTACTTTTTAATGATAAAGCCACATTTGTCAGGGCTTATACCAACATAACGGGCATGTATTTTGCCCTTCTTTGGTGCATGTATTTGCACAATATGGCATTTATTTGCTTTATTCGTGTTTCTGAGAGACATGTATATACTCTTGTAAAACATAATTGGCATGTATTTGCTGTTGGCATGTATTTGCTGTTAGCAAGTATTTGCTGTTGGCATGTATTTGCTGTTGGCATGTATTTGCTGTTGGCATGTATTTGCTTTTCTTTAGTGCATGTAATTGCACACCTCTTGCAGTTTTCATACAATTTAAATTGTGATTGACTGATTTCTATGTAATTTGTATTAGTCAAACACTATTATTGCTTAATGCAGGCCCGTAGGATGCAATTTCATATTGGATGGGCTCAAGCCCCTGCGTCTGAATATGGCGATCTAAAAAAAAAAAAAAAAAAAAAAAAAAAAAAAAAAAAAAAAAAAAAATAGCCACCTTATACTACGGGCCTGTCACATCAGGCAATTTGCTTAAATTTACACTGTTTTATCTTGACATTTCAGCTCAAGATGCCACCGATCAGGCGAACTAAAACTCGTAGGCGTTCATCGACTGCCACCTCTGCAACAAATTTACAGACAAATGATGATCAACCACTGCCGGTGTCCTCAGTTGGGACTGACACGGCAGCCATTGTCGAGTCGGTCATCAATGTGTTGGAGCGACGAGGGATTATCCCGACTTCAACACAAACAACCGAACAGTTACAAAGTGAAAATAGCCAAAACCAATTACCGGCTAACAATGATAGTTTAATAAGAAGTGTCAATAATCCGGCGCACAATGACAGCGCGGAGAACATTGTGATGAATTTGGGTGTTCACCCCACTGCTGACCAACCCCAACATACCGGGGACATCAATGTTCAAGTTCAACAAGCCTTGGGCATCGTTCCAGGTAATAATTACCAATTATCGCTGCCTCCTGGAGCATTAACCTCGGAAAAGCTCAAACAAGCCATATGGGCTAATGAATATGTTGACTTTCACACGCTTATAGACAAGAACGCGCAACAAGAGGAAATACTAATCAAAGTGTCGCAAGAAGGATCGGACATTTCTGTTGCGCCCAAAGACTCAGGCAAACATTTGTCCATTGCGCAGTGGCTAACAGCGTTCACTATTTTCATGGACATTTATACGACAAAACGGCCGCAAGAAACTTCGGATCTCCTCGCCTATATGCATCGCATTAGGGAATTGGAAAGGAGCTACGGGGCAGCAGCCTTCAATTTTTATGATATAAATTTCAGGCGACAACGGCAAATCTTACCCGTACCATGGAGCGCCATGGCTCATGATTTGTACATTCGTGCGGCTGCACCGACAATGACAAACAACACGCGCAGTCCGGTTGTACAAAAACATTGTTTTAAATACAATAAATTGCAAGGCTGTACAAATCAGACATGTATTTATGCCCATGTGTGTAGCATTTGCCGTAAGCGCCATCCGGCTTTCAAATGCTTTTCTCGACAGAAATCGGCTAACACTAACCAATCACTATCTGCTGCTCCGGGGCTCCCGTCCAAACAACCTTTGGAAAAATCGACCAGTCAGCCCTTTCGTGCCAATCCCAACACCCGTCAAAAGTAATGTTTTGAACGAATTGTTGCAAAATTATGACAATGTCGAACGAATATTTCTCGTATCAGGTTTTACTGAAGGATTTCGGGTCCCATACACTGGCCCTTTGCCGGTGCACAATGTTACCCGAAATCACCCATCTGCCCTTGCTTGTAAAGAAGTGGTCAATCAAAAATTGCGCGATGAAATGGCGGCTGGTCGCATTTTAGGACCTTTTTCAGAAAAACCAATTAATTTGATTTGCTCTCCTCTGGCTCTGGTGCCCAAGAAGGAACCCGGCAAGTTCAGATTAATACAAGATTTGTCATACCCTAAAGGTAAATCAATAAATGATGGCATTCAAAGCCAATTTACTGAAGTTACCTATGACAGTATTGATGTAGTTATTCAAAAGGTGAAAATGTTTGGCCGCCACTGCCTAATGGCCAAAACTGATATTGAAAATGCTTTTCGTATCATTCCAATTCATCCACAAGACAGGCATTTGTTGGGTTTCTCTTGGGCAACAGATGACAGAGTTGAATATTATGTTGATTGCTGTTTAGTTATGGGCCTTAGTATATCCTGCCAATTGTTTAATCGCTTTGGTAATGCGCTTCAATGGATAATGGAAACAAGATATAATGCAGTTATGAGTCATATCCTTGATGATTTTTTCTTTGTGGGCGCTCCGAATTCTGCCCAATGCCAAGAACATTTGGACCACTTCCTTGCTCTTTGTTCCACCATTAATGTGCCTATCAAACAGGAAAAAACAGTTTCACCTACTACCTGTATTACAATATATGGAATAGAAGTGGATAGCTCGTGCATGCTTACGCGATTACCTGCCGATAAGGTTGCCAAAATCTGCACGTTGCTCGACCAATTCAAAATAAAAAAGAAAGTTACACTTAAGGAACTTCAATCACTTCTTGGCCTTCTTAAAGGCTACCAAGCTTGGCAGTTTATTGCACCGTATATTGGAAGAAAATCATTAAATTAACGTGTTTTATAAAAGATCCGCCAAACTCGGTTGTTTTAAAAGTTTAATTTGCTTTTCTTTACATCGTTGAAAAACTGATTTTCGAGAAAATAAAGATCGGCAATTTCCGTAAAATTGCCACGGATTGACGTCATCAATGGCTTGACTCCGCCCCCAATCTAGAGCATGAGGTGTCTGACAAAGATAATGTGTT
The DNA here is from genome assembly GCA_963680895.1 of Fragum sueziense. NCBI lineage: Eukaryota > Metazoa > Mollusca > Bivalvia > Cardiida > Cardiidae > Fragum > Fragum sueziense. The sequence continues at coordinate 21,229,332 of OY804603.1, read as the reverse complement.
CGACTTTTCTGTCATATAGCGAAGTCTCAGTTTTTATCCATTTCTCGATCGTAAGAGTAATACAGACAAACTTAAACCGTTCTTTGGCAAATTCCTTAATTCACTTACGACCTATTCTTTGACTGTTTTATTATTTTTTTCGAACATTTACTGATGACGAATTCCGTGTTTTGAGTATCAATTGGGGAAGTCGCTTTATGACAGAAAAGTCGGACATTTAACTTTTTCAGAAATTTCAGACTTTCCGGGAAATGACCCATGACTGCCCGTTTTTCCCGCCATGACGTCATTCAGTGGCCAGTATGACGTCATAATTTTAAGTCGGAAGTTTAGCGTATTTTCTTCGGCAAAGATCGGAAAAGACCAAAATATCCAATTTAAAAGACGAAATAAAAACACTTCTAATGTTGGAAAATTGTAGAAACTTTGATATTTGGTTAATAGTAAGGTGTTCTTTCGGCACAAGACTTTAATTTTGCCAATCATCGGACACTTTAACTTTGCTACATTATGCATCGTTCCGGGTAGAACATTTTTGCGCCGCCTGTATGACCTCACTATTGGGTGTAGGTCTCCAAATTTCTATATCCGCCTAGATCAAGCAGCGCGTGCAGATCTGGCTATGTGGTCTTCTTTCATGCAATCTTTCAATGGGAAATGTATGTTCATGAACGATAATTGGGTCTCAGCTAACACTTTGAATCTGTTTACGGACTCGGCATCTAGTGTTGGATTTGCAGCCGTCTACGGATCTCAGTGGTTTGCGGAGAAATGGCCTGAACAATTTTCAACGTATCACATCAATATTCTTGAACTCTTTCCAATCGTGCTGGCGGTCGAAATCTGGGGACAAAAAATGGCAAATCATAAGATCATCTTTTTTTCCGATAACCAAACCACGGTGTTTGTCTTAAATAATCAAACATCCAAAGATCCGACAATGATGCGTCTCGTTCGACGACTCGTTTTACTTACTATGAAATTCAATATATTATTTCGCGCACAGCATGTGAGCGGTAAAAACAATTCGCTGGCTGATCATTTGTCCCGTTTCAATTTTCAGAAAGCCTTTCTAGAAGCTCCTTGCCTGTCACGCACTCGCACGACAATCCCGGACTATCTGCTGACGCTATAAATCCTACAGCCCGATATGTGGTAGCCAATGCTCTATCTCCGAGGACGAAAAAACTTTATTTTCATTACTGGCAGAGTTTTGCCACATTTTGTGAAAAAAATCAAGTAAAAGTTGCCTTGCCTGTTACGCCCATTAGACTTGTAAATTTCTTAACATCACTTTATCATGCCAAATATCGTAGTAATACTATAGCAGCACATATCTCAGCCTTAGCATATATTAATAAGCTTTTTGGGTTTCCTGACTTCAGCAATTCATTTCTCATTCGGCAATTTATGAAGGGGGTTAACAACCTTAACGGAAACGCAGCACGAGACACGCGGTTGCCTGTCACATTCTGCTTACTGAGGAAAATCATCGCTGCCTTACCACATACTATCCCAGCTTATGTGCCTAGAATAATTTTCTCAACCATGTGCATTCTGGCTTTTCATGGATTTCTTCGCATTGGAGAACTATGTTGTAAGTCTCTGGACGGCTCGAATGTCATACAAACAGAAGATGTTAAGGTCATTTATAATAATACATCTGAAATTGGGCTAGAGTTAAGAGCAATTCTCTGTAACCACCAGAAAATTCAAAGAGGGGCCCGGCACGCATAGTCATAGATTTTGTTCAAACTTTCGGGATATGTTAATAATGGCACAAAAACAAATTACTGCACTTTATTTTATTCAATATATGCTCGGTTGCCATGGTAACCACAAAAGAAGATTTGGGACTCAAAAACATAAAAATTAAGGCAAAAAATGGCACTTTTTTTAGTATGACCACAGGTCCACGCGACCAAGTGTCTTAATATTGAATGCCTAATATGCTACAGGCAAACATCATTAAACATTATGTACCTTTCCATCTCAGTAGAATGAATTGTCACATAACCATGGCAGACTTAAAGTGGGTGGGGTAAGACATTTTCCAATTTTATCAAAAAACTGATATTTAGTCATATTTTGAGAACTTGAGAAAAAAATCGCAGGCAAAATCAAAAGTCATGACATAGTTTCCTTGAAAGACCATAGACAGTAGAAGCAATTAAAAGAAAAATCTTAGTGGGCAACTCATAAACAAAACTTTCAGCCGCTCTTAGAAGAAGCCACTAAAGCGAGATGCCCAGAAAAGACATTTTCTCAATACTTGGCTTAGAATATGCAAAAATCAAAATTATTTTGTATTAGTAATGTTTCTGAGAATATACCTGATTAGACATGATGTATTAAGTCTAACAATCTTTTTTACAACAAATTTTGTATCTCTGATCATAAAAGATGGAGTAAAAATTACCCCACCCACTCAAATTAACAGGAAAATTGATACATGCTCATGCTGAAACATCTTGTAAAGATAATGGAATTTGACCAAGTGTGATCCATTGATGATATTAAGAAATGTACATGATTTATGTTGCAGACTTGCAAAGCTGGCCATTGGTACAAAAATGGTTGCCATGGAAACATGTAGAACAAAATCACATGTTATCATATTAAATGGTAATTTCATTCAATGTGCTTTGCTTGTAACTAAGTTCTTTCTATCATAGATCATTTGTTCCAATGCATGTTATTTTAAATGACTAAAATGATATGAAAATAGTCAATAAAGTTTACTTCACCGTCTAAAATTCTTTGTGAAAGGGAAAATTACCCCACCCACTTCCGCGATATAGGTAAATGTACAATTAGACCTCAAAATGGTGTGTAAAGTGTGTCTCAGCAATTTCATTTGTTTTTAAAGATGTATTAAGCATTCTTTATCTAATTCAAAAAAGTTTGTATCAGTGAAATATATGTTACCATGGTAATTTACTTGATAAACACTCCTTAGCAACAGAAAAACTCCATAGCAACAGATGGCTTATTGATGAAATTATGCATTAAACATCTGCCATAGGGTTTCTTGTGTAATAAAACTAAAATTTGAGTAATCATTGGCATTTGTGTTTTTTTAAACTCATATATAACTCAACAAGTTATTGCAGAATTTGAAGTCTTTTCTTATGTTCGGAAAGGCATCCACTACCCCACCCACTTCATTAAGCTTGAACGTCTGTTCATACATATAATTGTCCTTAAAAGCTGAAAATACCAAATACTATATTCATGTATTATTTGAATTATGTCCTGTGTGTAATCTATTAAATTAAAAACCACAAAGAATTTTAAAGAAGGTTACTGTTGCCACGGTAACATACAATAGAAGTACATGTACACCATACTAACGCTCTTATTGCTTGAAATGCTATTTGAATTAATTTAAGCACAAATAAGGTAAACATAGAAACGTGTTTTCAGTGCCAACCTACTACAATTTCATGTAACAATATCAAGCTTCAATTAATAGAAGCAATGCAATTCCTCTAATTGAAAATTTATATATAAACCTGGATGGGGAAAAATGTCCCTTAAGTGCAATTGAGAACACTAAGGATCCAGATCAGCCTGCGAGTATGCAGTCTGATAAAAATCCATACTATTCTCTCATAGCTCCTTCAACATTTGCAGCAACTGTAAGTTAACAGCCTGTGTCCATATTAGACTTCATCTTTCGAAATATATATTTTCTTATGTTATCTATTATTAGATGATTGAACGTAGGCTAGCAGTTTCACATTTTTCTTCACATGTTCGCTAAAGCTCAGGTGTTCTTCTTGGTACACACCAAAGACATGTCTTATACACTTTAACGACTTAACGTGGTCCCCAGCATAGTTGATTTGATTTGAAAGTAATATGCACTTTGTAGCTGTTTTTTGCTTCCGAAAGTTATGAATTCAGTTTTTATTTTTAAAGGGTTCATTTTTAGTTTATTTTATTTCATTCACTCATCAATAGTCACAACACAACTTTCTAATTCTTCCATAGTTATTCTCTCTGTCCGCAGCCGGTTTGCATGATTTTGTTGCAATATGATCGACTGCAAAACAATAACTGATATAGATTTTGGGTCGACATCAAATAAAGTTCCAGTATACATGAGGTATAATCATGGCCCTAAACAGCTTCCCTAGGGAACACTATAGTTTACATTGTGTGGAATTGAATTGGTTAATTCTACACTAACACTACAGTTTCTTCTTTTCTTCAAACCAATATCTGGCCATCCATATTTCTGGAAATGGGCTGTGTTGACAGTGAGAAATTGATGTTTGGTCCAGCCGAATCTGAAATATTTATTATATAAGATGTGAAAACTGCATACCCAGTACAAAGACAAACAAGAGCCGTCAGAGACGGACAATGCTCCCCGATTAAGGCATTGTCACAATAAATGTATGCCATGCAGAGCTAAGATTAAGCTAACAAACGTTAAGCCCCCTTTTTCCATGACATACTTTTTATATGCAAATTTAAAGTAGTTTCTTGTCAAGGGCATCTGATTTGCTACTCAAATATGAAATTTCATCAAATTCTGACCATTAGACTATGAGAAATTAGAGAAAAAGTGTATTTGACCTTAAGTCCCCTTTTCCCATGACGAGGCCTCAAATCCAAAAACTGGGAAAAGTACATCGGCATTATGTCATATGGAGTTCACATGGTAAGTTTCATTTGATTTGGCCCAAGGGTTATAGAGAAATTGCTTCGGACGGACGGACGGACGGACGGAATGACGGACGGACGGACAGACGAAGCGGCGACTATATGCTCTCCCTTCGGGGAGCATAAAAAGATAGATGAATAAAAGATATTTTAACTAAGATAAGAGAAAAAAAAGACACTTAGTCATATCATTAATATGTTATAAATTAAACTCCTCTAAACTAGCCTTTATACTCTTATTTATCCAATCCCCAAACAAGACCTAGTTTTTTACGTGTCTAATCAGAAAGGCATGGGAATACATTGAGACAAAAGAACAAAATGATGATAATTAACATATTCTCCTTTTTCATGAATACTTTCAGTGCTATATTTTACACAAATCCTTTTGTACTCAACAGCAATTTTTGTCATTTACAGCAGCTGTCCAATTGGATCACCCAAAAAATGTTGTTTGGGAAAGGGTTGCAAATCCAAATAAGATGAAATTTTAAAATTATTATTTTAAGGATTGAACCCTACAATAGTGAGTTAACACTTTCCCAAACAACAAAATTGTAGGGCCGTTCTATTTGAAAGCTGCTTAAGATGACTACATTGTAAATGGATGTCCTCAAAGAAGCAATTTGTGTATAATATAACAGAAGATATTGAGGCAAATGGAGAAAATGCTCTACATTTTCTTCTTTTGCCTCAATGTTTTCTCAAGCCTTTTCTTATAGGGATATCAAAACGAGGTCTTGTCTGGGTAAGGGTTATTAGTGCACTGCAATATGCTGCAAGTGGATGCATATAAATTTATCATTATTCATTTGTGAAAGAAAGTATAGCTGACGATAATTGAACTGACAGAGCAGCCCTAGCCAATGGGCTTGGATGCTCTGCCAGGTCATTTATCGTGAGGTATACACTCCTGAAATTCAAACCAGTTTGTTTACCTGTAGTACTTTTTCCCAACTTATCATTTTAGATGCAGTCAATATTTCCTCTCAACCATCTGAAATTAAAAGAGAAAACTCTATGTTCAACCATGTTCTACTGCACTATCTAGTTTTTACTGTGATTGAAAAAAAATCCATTCACAAATGACAAAACTCTAGGTAGATCTTACTTGAAGGGCACTGTAGATGACAAAATGGATGTTGACAGCAATAAAAATTGTGGACTATATAATACTAATAGCACAGAAAATATTGAGATAAAATGAGGAAATTTATGCTGGTTATCGGCAGCATTCTTCTTTAGTATCAATGGTTTCTCAAGCAGTCAGAACTTTACATTTGAATTTATGTTTTCGCCAGATTCATTTATGTTAGGAATGTTAAAACCATTATTTGGGAAAGGAATAACCTTGGTGTTGATTATTTCAGTTACTTAATCATGAAGGTTTGGCCTTTCTGAATATGTGCCTAAAAAAGGAAAAATGAAGGAAAATTTGTATAAAATCTTTATCGTCCCCTTTCTTTGAAAACCTCGTATCTGCAGCTTGTTTTAATCTGAAGATACGCAGCTTGCGAAGAAAAGCAACGATATACAATTATATAATAAACTATAATTTTACACAGTTTTTTTTATCCGTGCAAAAGCCTGCAGAAATTATGACGAAATATGCAAACAAAAATTAAATGTATGGCCATTTTAACTCTCATGCTGTTGAAGACTATTTTTTTGTATCATTTATAGTATTTTGTCTTTAATTGTACAAAGTTTGGGCAACATTTATAAGACTATTTCCACTTACCAGATAGTTACAAGATATTACAGGCTTTTCGATATTCCGGCAATGGATTCAGGCCCTATGTATTAATTGGTTGATTATATGATGATGATTGGTGACAATGATGACAACTTCCCAAATGGTCCCTTTTAGCTTGACAGGTCATATTTGTCGACATTTCTGAAATTTACCAGTGTATAAATTCATTATTAGTGATTGGGAAAGTTTTATTTTCAACAGGACAACATCCCATCCTCTTAGAAAATCAAATGTGACATTTTGAAAACTGATGTGACAATTTAGAGTAAGACAATAATGACAGCTTCCTAAATGGTCCCTTTAAGCTAGATAGGTCACATTTTTCTGCAACTGAATTGAAATTTATCAGTGTTTAAATTCATTATAGAACTATACTTTAATGATTGATGTGTCCAGTAAAATGATTGATATATTTCAAAAAATTAATCCCATTGTTAAAATATTATTTTCTACTGGGCTCTGAAATTTTTTTGAAACAGCTGAGTTTGTCTATATTCGTGTAATATTATTATATATCATCAGTGTAAATGCAAAACCTCGTATGTCGATTTTTGCAATTTTCTAAGTACAAAGTTGTCTTAGTCAAGACAATATAAGCAGGTTTTGGGATATTTTCATTTGTCAGTATCAACGAACTAACGA